>JAIPRK010001171.1:0-89857 GCA_025469195.1 Chaitophorus viminalis
ATTAGATTATAATTTAATTTAATTTTCAACAGAAAATTAATATGCTTACGTTAGATATATAATACTTTATATATTTACAAATGTTTCTTTTATATATAAAATAAGCTTATTTGACAAAATTATTATAATGATATATATTTTTTTTTACAACATATTTAATTACTAGGTGTTCCAAAATGATTTATTCAATTTCGAAATCATATATAAATTGTAAAATTTGAATAACACGATTAGAAAAAGTTTTACAAGTTAGTGCATAACATTAAGTTTTGGGTATAATGTTTACAAATGTTCAATGTATAATCTTCATATACCTGTTGGACCGATTCATCGCTGTGGAGGCTGATCAATAATCACGCCATTCGGCTAAGGTGAACTTTATCATAAATTAATAGTAATCCATGATATCTTGATAACCTCACCATTAAGATAGTTGGTGATTCATTTACCACAAATTACAGAAAAAATAATTTATAGTCTACTAAAATCGCATGAATTATTCTGGAACACACGTGTATTGTCAATCTGTGATTTTAAAGCGGGGGCATATGTTATGGCGTACCAACAAGAAATTCTTCTGTGTGTGCTTTTAGCAGATCTCTGGTCCATGGGCCTCGTTAGCGGAAAATAGTTCACCACTTTGGCTTTAACGTTAAATCAAAATACGATCATAATATTTATGGATACTACAAATAATATTTTGTGCCGTGGTATAAATTTATAACGTCGTAGCCGTTTGATCATCCAGAGTCCAGACATAAGTACAGACGGAATTTTATTTTGGGAGAGCGTCTAGAACATTTAATTTGTACCATCTAAAGTTGGAACTTTTTACAAAAAAAAAAAAAAACAATAAATATACTTTTTAATACAATTTTCATTTATTGTAGATAAAAGAACCTCTTTTTTATTCAATTATCTTTCAATGGGAGAGTATTTTATTTACATTTTAACATAATATGTTATATCCATGAAGGATTATATATAATAACAATTCATGGGTAGGCACGGAAAAGTTTACGAGGGTGATCTAGTCTCCATGGACTCCCTTGGATATGAGCCGACTGGGAACCTATTTTAACGCACACGCGATCCGGTGCAGCGCCGGCCAAGGTCGTTTTAGCGAGTCCTGCGGCGCGGCCGCAGCACTATGATATTATTATTATTATTATGATACGCACACAATGCGATAATGAATGACGTTTGCTCGTCGACGCGTACGTTTTCGATCGTCGCAGTCGTCGTCGTCGTGATCGCGCTATATATACATTATAATATACAACAATAATGCGTTTCGACAAGGTTCACCCCGTACCACAGGCCACCTACCCGGTGTACACACTTGCTCATACACACACACACACACACACACATGCGTATATATAATATAATACGACAGCATGTGTGGTTGCTGCAGTTCGTATACACATACAAAATCATAATAACGATAATGGTAATAATAATAATAATAATAATGACGATAATAATAATAATAATAATAATAATAATAATAATAATAATAATAATAATAATAATAATAATAATAATATAATATCATATTATACTATATAATATTATACGTCATGTACGATACGACAACGAAGACCCGAATGCAATTTTCTCTCTCTCTCTCGCTATCCGGCCGTCATCGTCTCGCACAATGCGGCGGCGATCGCGCGTATACGTATATAATATACACGGGCGTTTCGTCAATTGACTTTTCATCACGTTTCGATATAATAATAGGTGCCTACCGTGCGTCGAGCCGCCGCCACCGCTGCCGTCCGCTCGCCCGCCTCGCACGCAACGATTTTCACTCGATTTATTTTTTTCCTGCGCGCCGCGGCAACCTTATAATATTATATCACAACGAACACCGCATGCACGCAGGAGGTATTCCTTTGTTGTGCGCTCCGTGTAGGTAGACGCTGGCTGGTCGGTAGGTACGGGATGTCGGTCTGGGTACCAAAGGGCCAGGCAGAGATTTTTCCCCGGGGCCAGTAATCTTACATTTTATATATATATATATACGAGAAAAACAAACACTGTTCCGTGTTATTCTGCGAACAACTTAATCGTAATGTCCAAGCAGTCACCCTACATTTTAACATATAATACAGTGATATATATATATATATATATTATACATATTTGATATGTATTCGTATTTTGTTGCAAGGGGCCGCCGAAAACATGACTAGAACCGTGCTGTGGTCAGGCCGATCCCGGGTATCGGTACCATTTATGCGAATTTTCTTAACGATTGAACTCTTCTGAACAGGTATATTACGGTGTGTTTATAATTGTCGGGTTGATTTTATTGTGATTATATTTAATTCATATCGCAGGTAGTCCAATATATATTATACATACCCTAGTTCAGGGGTCATCAACCTTTTTAACCACGCGGGCCATATTTTTTTTCAATTGTTCATCAAGGGCGACATTAAAAAAAAAAATACATATGATATAAGACTTATAATTGTATTGCTATTATATTGGATTATTTTACAAAGAAATATGAAAATAAAAAAAAACAAATGTTACTGGAAAAAATTACTTTTAAGAAAAAATTGAATTGAATAAAAAATTGTAAAATTGTAAATTAATGCGATTTCTGTGCCTACAGTTTATTAGTTAAATTTTCGATATCAGCTTGCAGACTTGTCGTTGAGACTCGTAATACAGCTTATAAATGTTTATCACTAAGGCTCAAAGAGTGCTTACTTTTTCTGTAAATACTTCACAATGAAAAATGTCTGCTCACATATATATGTACTTGCAAACGCCGCTATAAGTTTTTGTGTGAATTGTCTGATTCCAGGGAAGATATTGGGAAACAATTATAAAATTGAGGCAAACTAGTTGCTTCCCGAAAATAAATTTTAAAACTTCGTCATTTTGAAGTTTTCAATGACTTCCATTGGTAAATTATCTTTGACATTATTTATGTCCACTTGAAAAGTATTCTGGATTTTATAGATTAAACTGACTATATAACTATATAGAATAAACTTTTATTGAACATTTTATTGAACAAAAATAAAACAAAAATTAATCACCTTTGTGCGGACAATTAAAAATTGCTTTGCGGGCCCCCTAATCCCCTGTCCTAGTCGATTAATTTGATAAAAATACTAAAAACATTACGTGAAATCGAACGATGTGGCGGAACTAATTGTTTGTTTTTTTTTCCACATCTTCTACTACATCACGTTTCCTGTCGTTTGGCAACAACTCAATATGTCATTCCACTCGCGGCTATTTCACAATACGTTTCACACCAACTATTATTATACGAACGTATATTTCCTCGAGCTTTTTCATCCTTTTGCCTGTTTTAATGCGGTCGCTGTAATCAAAACGTGGTGTTTCCGCAAATGTACGTTTTCGAAAGCTCGTGTAAAAACAACACGGCGCAACGCAGCATTGACGCAAATATAACTCCATCAAAATAGCATGCTCAAAATTATAATAATAACTAAATGGTCATATTTCTTGTACTACATATTTTACGTTTACATATTATTAGGTGTAGTGTGGGTAGCGTATACCAATATTATTTTTCAAAACGCTATTCATACAACGAATCCCTTTACCTCTATGGTGTATATAAATGTATTATTATTAAACACTTGTTATATTCATATTATACACGTATTGTATGTGTATTCATCGAAGTATTTCAAAACTAGCCTTTATAACTGTATTTTTTGGAAAACCGTATAATAACAACGTATAGTAGGTACCTACTAAGGTTTTATTTATACATTCGATTTGTTATAGGATTAGGGTGTTATATTTATTTCATTATTATTTATTTCCTTTTATTGATCTTATTAACAATATAATGTGTGTATAGGAACATTATGATTTATCGTGCGTATATAGCTGTCAAAATTATAAATAGTTGTTTCTATATTTATATACGTCTACTGCGTGCACATGTACAACACGTATACAAAAATATTTGTTTAAAATCAAGTGGAAATTGGAATGTAAAAAAAAAAAAATGACCCTATTCTTGAAAAGTATCCGTTTTATTCAATAACGCATGAACGCTTATTTTTCATATAAAAAAATTGTTTCCGAAAGAGACGGACGTTTTATTGAAAGTCAATTTCAGTTTCATTTCACTATGTATGTTTAGGCATACCATATATACATATATGTAATATGTACAAACTTTATAATACGTGTACGTGGAGACCATGATGAGTGACGACTCACCTGAAAATCAAATTGATAGGATAAATACTATCACTCTTAGCTCCTAAAGTTATAGTGTTAAACTAATATCATATTTGTTTGTGCGTTCACTTTATATTTTTGTTGATTTTGATTTCGGCTTTGTAACCCGTATTATCAAACAGGGCACGGGTTGAAAACTCTGGTCTTTTCTAATCTTTTTCATCTTCTAGAGTACATATCGCTTTCTGGTGCGGTCGAATGTGGGTAAAGGATCGATTTTTCCAAGACAGAAAGCAATTTGGATTCCGTGGGCAAAAGGGTGACCCATATTATCTTGTTTCCTTTTTCTTCGTGCGTATTATCTGTGTATACGTCCGATAGATTGAAATGGTGTTTTTTTCTTTTCAGGTACGACACAGACACACACACACTCGCGCGTACTTAAGTGCACGTATAATATATATGTTATATTATATATAAAAGCAATATCGCGTTATTATAATAAAACTATATAAATTTTAGTTTATTCATGAATGTATTATATAAATACTAATTAGGCTATTTCAGCAATACTCAATACACCTACGTTCATTATTACGTGACAAATTTGTTCATTAATCACATCGATGACTACCGGGCAGTTACGTGTTTCGATATTATATAACATGAGTGTTACTTACGCAGTGGTGCAAAGTTATGAGAAGGGGAGATTATAAATAGTATATTTCAAGATGTCTACAAATAATATTTAACCTTACCGTAGAAGTTTTTAATAAGTGATTGATATACATAAGGGAATGGAGAGAATATATTTACTGTACTTTATAGTTTCGGTGTTAACAGTTTAGAAATCATATATATATATATATATATATATATATATACATATATATGTATACACATAAAAATTACTAATAGAATAAACACGTGATCAAGTTACAAATTACTTAAGCTCATGACAAATAGTTTATTTTATTTATATCAGTTTTTTTTTTAACTCCTCTTGATAACTGTTTGATGACATTTTTCAAACTGGCTCAGCCTAAATGTAACAATTAATAGGTAATGAGAAAAATTTTAATATTTATTCAATATTATAATTAATAGATAGTAATGAAGTCACCAATTCCTAAGACCTAAGTCTCCTAAACCGCGGTCTCAAGAGTTTTTTTTATATTCACTTCGCATTACTACATATTACACACTACATAGACATAATTATTAGTTACGTAACAACGTAATAATTTTATAATATATTTGTGTATATCAATAGTTATAAAATACATACATTTTGGCTGCTGCTATTATGCATTTTAAGATTAATGTGTACTACCTGTACTATCATAACCAAAGTTCAAAGTTTACTCATCATTACATTCTTACATACGCATTGTCCTATATCGGTTAGCGTATTATTTTCTTAACGAATAAAATAATAATGATGAACGTACATAATATGATGCGCATATTATAAAATATAGTTAATATCATGCATTGATAATTATTACAAAACTGAAACGGGTTTAAAATTTGTATCAATCTTACAACTTTAATGAGGTATACGGGGTTGCAGAATAAATGTTATTCCGTAAATTAAATATTGACCATTGGTATTCGAAACACATTCATACATTGTTCATTATACATTATTGTATATTTGTTGAGAATTGAGATTGCGTTATCCCAATTTGGTTTTTGAAGTATTCCATATGGCTGTAGCATAATTTTGGACCCAAAGTCGGATATCATTTGTGTCATTTGATATACAAATTAAATACATAAGTCTAGCGGTTTCAAACGTTAGCAAATATGTAGGTAGTTAATATACTATCAACAAACGTCTAAACAACATTTTATAATTTTTTAGTGTTGTTTAGACTGCGAAATAACAATTAACTATATAGGTATATTGTCGGTCACTTATTTTCGTATCGATAAGATTTTGGTTTGCAAAATATGTCGAATGAAATAATTTTTTATCATTTTTATCGTTTTGTTATTGTCATAAAGATATTTGTGTGGTCGTGAGAAACTTCACTTTTTTTATTTCTTTTTTTATATACTAATACAAGTCTTTATGATATAATTTTGTTCCCTATATCGTTTAGTATATTAATATGTTTTTCGTGTTATGTTTTGTTTCCTTTGGGTGTATATTTAGCGAATGAATTCTATTGTGCACTACACATCCCCTATTTATACATATATGCCATACATACAAATAAACATTATAAACATATATATATATATAATGTTTACAGTATAGCGTATCTATAAAAATAAGGTCAAATGATTTATTGAAATTAATTTTGTTGACCGTTCGCGTATAGTATATAATAAATACATATATATATATATATATATATGTATGTGTGTGCCTGCGTGTGTGTGAATAAAAATAAAAGGGCGACTGAGCAAAAGAACCATCTCTGCAGAGTCATCTCTGAGATATTTTATAAAACATTGGTAAATATATATTTCGTTTCCCGTTGATGAATACTTTGATTGGAAACTCGCGTCCATTCATCGGAAACTTATAAATCGACCATCGCAGCGTTTTGTCGTTTATTTAATGGTTTTTTTCTTAAGTGTTTAACGGCCAATATTAAGGGTTATACTAAGGTGGTGGTATTACACTAAGTCCGGGTTCTTATATATCTCAGGATCTACATTGCAGCTGTGATCGGCTTTTCAGAGGCCCCACTTTTCAATTATGATACGATATTTGAAGTGACGTACAGGGATGCCTATACATATATACTATATATATATATATATATATTTATGGAGAGTATTACACCAACACGAGCTAATAATAACAACGAATACCACAAGTCACAAACCATGTCTTCTATATGTGTTACGAAAGCGCACTCTGATGCATTTTGCGTGTCTAATCGCAACAAATTTCTCTCTCTCTCTCTATCTCTCTTTATTTATATCAATATATTTATGTTATATTTATATAAATCAGACCCCAAATAAAAAAAATCAAGTCCAATAATCTCTTGTAAATTCCAAACCACAGTTTAGGAATATAAAATATAAAATAATGTCCGTTATATTTTATGGACCTCAAGAAACTTAAGAACCTTAAGAAACCTTAAGAAACTCAATACTTTTAATTTAATCATTTAAATAATGATTTTAGCTAATAGTAAGTTTTACATATAATATAATATTATGTAGTGTTAAAACAACTACTGTCGTCACAATGGAATTATATAAATAAAATTCCACTATTGGCATTTTTAATTAACAGTCTATAATGTAAAATTTTAAAATTAAAGATTTTACCTAATAATAAAAAATGCATATTACTGAATAGTGCTACCAAATAAATGTCAAGAATTATAGATTATTTGGAGGCTTTAGATTTTTGTCAAAGCACACTCCAATAGTTATAGTTGTATTAAGTATAATAAATTATTCAGAAGACTAAATAATTATGATTTTATTGTTACAAAATTGTTACAAACTAACTTTTTTTTTAAAAAAAAATAAAAGGTTAGAAATCTTTAAACTGCAAGCGTTTTAAACTATAAAATAGAACTTATACGCAAAAAAAGATGTAACTGTTGAATATTAATTAGTTACTCGATTAATTTTTGTATTATTTGGTCATTTTTATTACACTATATAGTGTTATTCCATTTACTATTTTTTTACAGTATACCTAAATTATCATTTGTATATAAAATATAATAAATACAATAAATTATAAAATGAGTTAACAAATTTAGAACATTTATCTGCATTTTGTTCTTCGGCCGAGACTTATATTTCTTGATGTGACTTCCTCAGTCGAATCTTTCTGCTACACCTTAGAATAAAGTACCCTAAACACTATATCTTGGTCGATTGTTGGACTCATACATGCTTTATACATTTTTTAAAAATTCAATACAACTTCTGAATCCCACCAATATTATGAAAACGACAAGTAGTAGTATCGAACACATTCACGTTTGTCCCGTCCAACCGACCATATTTATTCCTACAGATAGCAATATCAAAACGTATATGAGTAACAAAATATCACATCCATGCAGACACGAAACGATTTTTGGTGGTGTTGATCGGCGATAGTGTTGAATAGCATAAATGTCGACAGTCAACTGTATATGGTCTACCACCTTTGAGTTTCAAAGATCCAGTAAAATGCTTAAGATTTTTCAAAACATAAGAGTGTTTGTAGTGTGTGTTTGTACGAATATGTAACATTACTAATGTATAGAGAACGGACGTTATTGTAATAAAAAAATCAAAATATGTACATAAATATGTGATTAATTTATTAATTTTATTAAAATATGTACATCGAAAAAATGTATTAGTAGGTACTGAAAATTACAAAAAAAAATATTTTTTATAAATAAAAGTATTACAAACGATGTAGGTATATAAAACTATTATTCCGGTATTAAAAGCTGACAAATTATTGGAAGACGTAGATGGCTCTGAATTCAAGAAATTTTGTTGAAATTTTTTTTACAATCTCAATTTTGTTGATGCTTAAATATAGATATATGTTGAGTAACTGAAAAACGCTGATTTATTGATACTGCCTTTTCACAGCATGAACAGAATAAGATTTCTCCATCACTTTTAAATGTCTCGTTAGGAAACTCTTTTAAGTAAAAATTCGCTTTTTATTTCAATTTCACAACTTTTGGTATTTTAAAATTATAAGCTAGATGTCGACTACCTACATACTCGACAATGTAGGTACCACTTCCTTATTTTATATTTATATCGTCAGGCATTAACAAGAGGTACTGAACTAGTACGTAAATGCCATTTAAATAACGATAATATTTGGTGGTCGTCAAAAATTACTAATCTTGTTAATTTAGACGAAACAGATAATGTTTAAAGTCGTCAAAAATTGAAAATCACTAAAATAAGTACCTACTAAAATATGTACTTATTTACCAAATATGTAAATATATGTAAAATAAAATTGTGTTTATTTTAATAAGAATGATCTGAATCGTGCACATTTTTTATCAGATTAAAAATAAAAATATGTATTTACAATAAAATCCGTTTCCTACTAATGTATATAATCTTACTAACAGAGCTTACGAGTTAAATGCAATCTGGAGAATGTTTTTGTATAATACAGGACACTACGCAAAACATTTGAAAAACATAGTTATAATATTTTATATTACCATATTCAATAATGGGGGTATTAGTGAATTAGTGTTTTGTGCATTTTATTATGCGATATTGACGGAATTGTAGTACTTACATTGTATTGAAATAATTTAAAGAATAATCTACGAGGTAAATCTGGCAAAAGATAAAATCATCACGAACAAATTAGAGGACTCCTTTATAATTTATATAATATAGAGGTTTATATCAATACGTTAAGCTAGTAGACATTGAAGTAGAATAGTACGTGGAAGCGGATCAAAAAAAAAAAAACATGATTTTTTTTCTTCCTAAGAATAGTAGTGGATTGATATAGATTATAGAACCGTCTGCGCGTGTACCTATATAGACCTATTATGATGAATATATATAAATACAATAGCCGTGCAATGATGATCGGTCTTCTTTTTTTAATTAATCAAATAATAATCACCGTGCACGTGCCGACGTCATCGAATCTATATAGGTAATCTATACATAATATATTTTATACGTGTTTGTGTAAAATGTTTGCCTGTGTGTGAATTTCATATAATTTTTCTTTTTGTATTGCCGGTTTAACGTGGTAACAACACTAAAAAAAAATAGGACTAGAATTTATAATTATCAAAAGTATTATACGATTCTGAGCCTCGATGACCAAACTCTATACGTACTCTAAGGATAAGAGTGGGAAAAAATTGGAAAACAAATGAAGGAAAATAAAAAGAAAAACGTTCGTTTCGGTGTATATTTTTTATATTATTTCGAGAGACGGCGCGCGCGAAAAAAGGAAGAGGATAAAATATAAATATTATATATTATCATTATTATTATTTAATCGAAAACGAATTGGAATTAAAAAAAAAAAAATACATATTATAATAATAATTGACCTGGGTGAGGCGACCGATTTTTTATACCATGCTGTCGGACCCCCGGAACCTAGTGAGAGCGAAAGAGCGAATGAAAGAGAGAGAGAGAGAGAGAGAGAGAGAGAGAGAGAGAGAGAAAGGAGAGTGTGGGTAATGGGAGAGCGGAAAGAGGATAGAGTACCGGGTGGAAAGAGTGTACGAGCGAGAGAGGTATGGAGAGAACCGCGTCGCTGCTGCTGTTGCTGTTGCTGCTGCTGCTGCTGCTGCCGCTTCTGCCGTAAAGCCGTTGCCGGTCGGTGTTCTGTCATACCGTTGCCGCGGCAGCTGTCCCGCGACGAGTGACTGGAGGGCGGTTCCGGGGCAGCTGATCCGGCCAAAAACGTCGGCAGCCGCCGCCCGCTTGTGTTACGTGTGTGCCGTACGTGTGCGCACGTGTGCGTGTGCGGTCCGCGACCGGGTGAAAGGGGAGTAAGGGGGAACGGACGTGTGATACGTGTAATTTACGCGCGTCGTTATCCTCTATACATGTATACGTGCACACACTGTACGCGCACACGAAATACATATATATATATATATATATATATATAAAAATACACGCGGCGTGTGCGTATATGACGTATGTACGTGTGTGTATGTATGTGTGTGTGTGTGTGTGTGTGCGGTACACGAACACACAAGCTGTATACTTTTATATACGACCGTATATATATATATATATATATATATATATATATATATAAACGCGTTTTTTTCCCCGCCGATGACGACGTCGACGGCGACGACGACGGTTTTTTTCCCCTTCTTTCTTCCTCTTCGCCACCATACACCGCAACTACACGCACCGCGCACGCCCATATACCTAGCAGAACGGCGGCGGGTGTGGGGTTACGGTGGCGGTGGCCGCGGGGTTTGTTTAGGTGTAATCCTTCGAGTGGGTGCGAGACGGCACGATGTGTACACGGAGATAAAAGCACGGCTGGTATATGTATACACGGTGCGACGGAGGAAGCGAGCGACGGCGATATCGCGCAAGCGAGCGATAGACAGAGAGAGAGCGAGCGAGTGCGATGGGGTTGAAAGAAAGATGGAACGATAAAAACCAATTCCGGCGGAACGCGGTGTCGTCGTCCGCGTGAAAGGTGTGTGCGGCGGCGTCCGACGTGTCAACGGCGTGGCAATGTCAAGGGGGAGGGGGGGTTGGTCGTCGGCGGTGGCAGTGCTGCGTTCGCACCGCGTGACATTTAATTGCGCGACGTCAACGACGGTGGTGGGTAAAATCCATCCAGCCGACCGGCGGGACACATGTCGATAAAACGTCGTCGTCGTCGTCATCGTCGTCGTTGCCGTTGTCGTCGTAGTTGCCGTTGCCGTTGCCGTAGCGTGGGCAACGCCCACCCTGCCCAAATGGCATTGGATCGTAAAACGCATTGTGCGCGATTATTTTTCCCTCGTTTTTCCCTTTTTTTTTTTTTTCTTCCTTTTTCTCCTCGTCGAGGGTCCCCTCTTTGCAAGCGAGCACCGCGCCGTGTGTGCGCAGCCACGTATTGGTGGCGGGTGGGCAAAGGCTGTCGGGGTCGGACGTCGAGCCGGGGCGTGCTTGCCGGGGGTCGAGTATACGATGGCGCGCGACCGACCGACCGACGATGGTGGAGACGGAAGATAATAACGCGGCGCGGCGAGAGGGCCCCACGAGGATTTTAGTCGCCTCAGCTGAAAAACCTCGAGATTTGGGTTTCTTTTCCTCCGGGTTTTTTTTTTTCCTCTTTTTTTTTTCTCACTTCTCCTCGCGGGACCGCACACCGCTGCCGGCCAACCGACCACGGTACGCGCGCTCCTGTGACCGACCGACCGACGGACCACGGTGAAGGCCAAGGAAAGAGAGAGAGAGAGAGCAAGGGAAGACGAAAAAATAACGATTTGACCGCGCCAAAATCGATTTTAATCTTTTCCCCATACTTTCCGCGTCATCTCCTTCGTCACATATCGCTTTCCCTCCAAGCTATGCCATTGACCATCCTTATTGCGCGTCAAGACAGAAATTCGGATCTCTGCAGACGATACCTATGTGGCTATGTATATGTATAACGTATAATATCTGTTTGTGGTTGTATCAAATATCGATTGGCAAGAACCATTCTTCGAGCTGTCGTAGATAAACTCGCATTGGAGGATGAATAAGTAAAAGAAATACGTTTCCGGCGGCCAATTCGTATAGTATAACTGCAGTGACAATTGCGCTGTACGAGCAGCGGTTCGTGTTCGTCTTGGTTTTTGGCGTGTCATTGTAATGCAATATTTTCAACGCGGCCCAAATAGCTATATTATTAATACAATCGTCCTTCGCCGTTTTCATCCGGTCGTTTCCGTATCATTATCGAAGTGTCCCATTCGTCCGCTAAGCTAACGTTGCACGTATTTACAATAATATATACTTCGACGTTTTGTAAAAAACTGTTATTGTTCCCATGCGTGAGCCACCGCGATAAAACTATTAAACTACTTAGGTATATAATATATATGCGCGTCGTTTGCGTCACTTTCTTTGCGAAGAAAAGTTAAAAACTCACGAAAAACACGTACTATTCGTGAATACGTTTAAAATTAGCCATTGCCGTTTGCCTTGTACAACCCTGCCGGTATTAACGCCCGAAATTATGTTACAAACTCTGTCGACTGGGAACAACTATGTATACTACCACAAACGTTATATGGTACGCGTGTGACGTCGTTCGATAGAATCCGCTTTTGCGTTTCGCCCGCATCAAGTATTTAAGTGACGTTTGAAATAAATGTCGATAATTTCAATCAGCCATCGTGTACACGCCGACCAGGAAAACTTTTCGACATCGACGGTGTAATAACGTATTGATGGAAATCGGCAAACGCCCACACGCTATATTGTTGTCGAGGATAGATCATTCAAATCGCGTATTCCGCTATAGAAATTCAGTGTTTTAAGCACGTAAGCGCCGACAGAAAATCATATTATAATATTTTATTATGCACCTATTGTTGAAACGTATAGCAAACGTCTGCCGTGAGTGGAAGTAATCGGCGCGGGTCATTTTTCCATCGAATGGTATCCAGTTGCAGTTTACCGTGTGCAGCAGACAAAATCTGCGTATAATATTCACATTGTATTACAATATTGCCCAGCGAATGCGTAAATAATATATGAAGAAAAAATTATAAATAATAATAAATAAAAATCGACTCGAGTACAGTATATTATATTATTTTACCTACTCATATTTCTTCACGAGCCTTCAGTAGTGCAAAAATCACATTTAATAATATATGTGTACAATATATTATGTACAGATTCTATGTAATACATTTTTATAAGAACCATTTTCCGTTCCAAGCATTCATATTATACCTCTCGTCATTTTTACGTGGTACTTATAGAATGACTTTCGTAAAAAAAAAAAGTACTTCTGCTAAAAGTCAAATAAGTTACACCAACGCGTTTCAAAAAAAAAGAAACATAATTCGTTTATAATAAATAGTATAAATAAATACGCTGAAGTACCTGCTGTGATATGCGAATTGAAACCAATCAATATATTTGGATACGGCAATGTGGCGATATAATAAGGTTAGGTATATATAGTGCTCACTGTCTCAGTTAGTATGCAAAAAACAAATATATACCGACAATAACGTGAAAACTTATAAGATATCCGATTTTACCGTATTTTTTTAATTTTTTTTTTTTTTTTATGTAAACAGTAAATAGTACATATACGTGAGTAATATAATATACTTCCGTATGGTAATGTAGTATTTTTTTTTTTTATGATTCGCGCTCAGTGCACGGTATTATTATTATTTTTATTATCATTATATTATTGAAACCACATAATCCTAAAACATTCTAAATTATTCGCTTTCGTTTTCTCTGCATATTATGTACTACATGCAATCTATATAGGTACGCATTAGGTATACCGCATTATGAGGAATTGACTAGAATACATATTATTTATATGCGTCTATGCGTATATAGACATAAAAATTGTTTATTATCAATAGTGACTGTAGATAATCTTTATTATACAATATAGCAGTTTGGAAAGTGTACAATTTCAATTCGACCCTACTCCGTGACATCCACGATGTGACGATGTGTGACAGCTCCGTTTTTCGTCTTTGACTACCAATAACGGTAATCAATAATATTATTTTATCCAAGTTGCATATAGTTGGAAATATGTAAATCGAACCGAAATCAATTCAATTATGAATATTGTCGTTTATGGCAGTTAGTGGTAAAAGTACGATCATTATTCAATTTTCAGCGCATAATATATATAATATATATGTATGTATATTAATAATATATTGGGACTGTCAAATTAACACACAACTACAATCAGTAATTTATCGAAACTGCAGACGATATATTCTATTAATTAAAAAAGACGACTATACTTTTCACAGATGACACTCTCTCAGCTTTATCTATTCACTAAAATTGAATACGATATATGTGTGTGTGTGTGTGTGTGTGTGTGTGTGTGCCTGTTGAATGAATCACGTCACTTTTTGTCTCGATATAAATTAGTGAACATGTATTGTAAACACCTTACTATGCAGTCATTTTAAATTATATGTTTTTAAATATGTGTACAACACTTAACACTTAAGAAGATTAATTATCTTTCAAATCTTTGCAGGCACGTGAACCGGTGATGATATACCGATGATATTACAATATAAGATACAATTATTGTTGTAGTATACAATAAAATAATTTAATAATTCAAAAAATAAACTGATGTATTTTTATCTATAGCAGTCACTTGAGTCCGTGTTTTTTTTTCATTCTAGTGTTTTTCTTTATTACATTAATTTCAAAGAACCGTAAGAGCTGTTTAAAATAATTCAACGTGCCATTCTCATTTATCAACTTGTTAAACGAAACCATTTTATTACTAATTTATCTTGTCGAGTTATGACTTATTATATATCATCAGAAACAAGACAAATTGTTTTTCATTCATTCATTTCCCTCACTATAAAATATTACTTTACTACACCGTAATGATGTGGTGTTGCTGCTTATACATTATAATGTTTATGTACTCTCTGTCTGACGTCTATGCATTACTTTTGATTTTGTTTGTTTCTATTTGCAAAATGTCAACTTATGTATAATTACTTTTTAGTCGCGGGTGAACACTTCCTAATTATTTATTATCTTTATTATGTTTTAAATGTTAGTAAACTCTCGGATACAAAAATATGTATCTATGGAATTCACAATTTAATTACTCGTGTTTATTATTATAGTACAAAAATATTTTATTTGGACAATTATTATGTTTTTATCGTACAATTTAGAAAAACGAATAAGTAAATAATAGATAATTTAATTTTCAAGTGAATCTGACGTAATATATTACATATAAATCAATAATAGTACTTACCTTTTCTTTTAATTTTAAAATAGTTAAATATTTTTCGTCCTTTTATTATATGTTTGAAAAAATATAGTTTTATATTAGATTAAAAGTTATCTCAAAAAAAGAAAAGAAATTCTTCGATGTAATATCATAAATATGTATTGATTGGTTGACTTTGAAAACTTCACTTTATTTACGTATATATCGTATAAACATCGAATAAGTTACTCATTTTTAATAACTGAGTTAAATGACAATTACTTATACATTAATGGTATAGTGTGAATAAGTTATGTTAGAAATCTCAACCGGAAATCAGAAACTTTATCAAACTTTCGAAAAAATAAACTATATAAGTTCAGCTTTTAGAACTTCAAAGTTTCTTTGTTTTATATTATTTATTTACCATTATTCAGTTTTTAAGTATTTGAATTTGAGTTGATATTATATTCAATTTTTTTTATTTGTTAAAATAGCATCTGTTGCATAAAATTATACTAATATAAATATTCAAAATTAGAAAAATCGATTAAATTATACATTTCTACATACAAAAACTTACTTGCAGGGATTCAGAAAGTGTTATTATCACTACTTTAAAAATATTAAGTGGTTATGTTTATAATTACTTTATAGTTTATGATGTATTCTGGTTACAACAATGCGTAATTATTTAACAGAAAAGAATAAAGAATTTAGCCGGGAATGAATCGTTTTACAACAAGCTACAATATTATTGTTACAGGTGATTTTTTCACTAACCTTTGAATTTCTTACAGACGCCAGAAAATTCTGTAATCAATATTTCCAATGTGAATTTGATAATGTTTATTAAATACAAAATCATATACCTATGTACAGCAACTAAAGAAAAAAAAAATCTGTTAAGAAATGAAAACCGTATGGTTTCAATTACTAATCGTTCTGATTTGATGTAAATTCTTTTTGCGGAGCTTATATACTTCTTATGCGTAGATCAACATTGTACGGATTTTATAAGGAACTATTCTCATTGTTCGCGTTCGGATTGTACTTACAAAACACATGCACATACAAACATGTGTGTATATATATTCGTATAAAAATGAAAAAAAAAAATCCTGAGCGCGACAAAATTACAAATGAAAGAGCACGGCTATGGCTTGATGGCGTGGGCTATGAAGATGCAGACATAGCAGAGAGGGGAGGCACTATATATTTTCTAATTAGGAGAGCATTGTTCGACGCCATATAATAAAACACTGCCCTCTCCTCAAATGAACGTTGCGACTGTGAACGCACAACTGAAAAAACATATATACGCAACCTATATAATATGTGCGCACGCATGTCTCTATGTATGTGTGTGTGTGTGTGTGTGTGTGTGTGTGTGTGTGTGTGTGTGCGATCACTGAGCGGAAAAAATGACCGAAAATCCTTCGGACGAGGAAAAAATAATAATAATATAGTCGAAGCGGATTGATTGGTCGACGTCGACGCGGCCTCGCGCGCGATCGAGCATCGATTGTGTTGTCGCGCGCGAGTAACCTTACAGCTGCTGCTGCATCGGAACAATCGAATAACGCCGCTGTGATGGTCGCACGATTCGCCAACGGAAATGGGTTAATCGTCTTTCAAGTGTTTTTTTTTTTTCTTCGTTCCAACAGAGCGTTACTCAGCGTGTGTCGGTGACGATCATATTATAATATTTACTACCAGATGATTGCTTATTAATATATCATCGATATATTATAAATTATTGTTATCGGGTCGACAGACAATATTATAGACCTCTGACACTACGCTATATGTTATGTTATATCGTACGGTGTTCATGCATAATATAACATATATATATATATATATATATTATAAACGCGAGCACGTAGTAACAGCATAAATACATTTAATATATATTATATGTATTGTATACGCAATAATAATAATGGATCACGATGATTGATCGCCCCCGCGGTGTGCATATAGTGTACACCATATGCAGATAGGTCAATGTTTAGTTTAGTATGTGTACAGATAGGTGCGCGTAAAATTATTATATACGTTTTAAGGATATAATAATAATAATAATAATAATAATAATAATAATAATAATAATAATAATAATAATAATAATAATAATAATAATAATAATAATAATAATAATAATAATAATAACAACAACAACAACAACAACAATAATATTATATGGTGCGTACACTGCGGACTGCGGTGCGCGTGAAAATAAGTGTGTGCGTATATGTGCACGCGGAGGTCGCCGTTGACGTGCAATAAATATCGCGGGACCTGCGGTGACATGTACACCGCTACCGCCGTTCGTAGATATCGCCGTTGACTATTTCCTATGCACGTGTGTATAATATTTGCATAATAATATTATTGCTCGATAGTACGTATGATTATTATTATTACAGTTTGTATAGGCGTCGCATTTGCAGCCCTCGGTGTATTTCGTTTTCGCATCTCGTCATATCATTCGTACAGTAATATATTAATATTATGATTAAAAAAATAGCCGCTCGACGACACCCGAATGACGCGTAAACAATTATATATGTATTGTATGTATATACCAAGTGCACCGCGCGTTAACGTTTTGATTCGCGTCGTTAATTATTATTCCATATTAATATATTATGCTAATACACGTGTACACATATATAATATGTATTTACCGCCCGTAAATTCAGTCACGCAAACGAATCGGTCGCGAAGTATACGTATATTATATAGTCATTGAATATGCGACTGCAGCAGCGTAATAATTATAACGTCGTCGTTTATTGGTGATCGAATGGCTCTATAATAATAATAATAATAATAATAATAATATGATCGTTTCGAATATTTTTGTCTGTATCGTGCAATCGGGACGCACAAATTATTGGAAAACAGACAGATGCAGAAGACGGATAAGAGAATGAAAACGACCAATATTGTCGACGGGCCGAGAGACCGCGGTGTCAGACCCTGCGTCCCCAATAAACACCCTAAATCAGCCAATACGCGTTACGAAAGATCGACACGTATTAATTAATAATTACTATATACACGTTTCAAAACCGTATAAAAGCAATATGGAATTAAAAACAAAAAAAATAAAAAACCCATAACAGATTATTAGACCGCTGCCATTACATCGCTGTTTTCCAGGACCGTCCTCTTCTGTCACCTCCGTGTCATTTCCAGGAAAAACGGCAGCATAAAAGGGTCTAGCCTTCTTCTTTTACCTACTTATTATTTCCCCAGTGCTCTCGCCATCCCTCGTGACCTCACCTCCGATGGCAGGAGATATTAAAAATTAACAGTTTCGACCTCTGCATTATTCTTTCTAAAAGCTTCTTTTTCTGGTCCAATTTACTCACCCGCGTTATTATACCAGCAGAACAACTTTAGAGTCCTTGACTTTCGATGAGTTTCCTTTTCTGTTCCGCGTTTTCTTTCGCCAATTACTGACTCATCTTCTTTCTCTATCCATTTTGACCCATCTATTATAATTACGAATAATATGCATTTAAACATAATATACAACGAGGGCTCGTATTTTCATTTTCAACACCTGTGTACTCAAATTTAGCAGTTAGCACAAAAATATCTATTCGACCATAACTGCAGTTTTGATATCAAAATATAATATACAAATATATTTTAATAATCCATATTATTTTTGTATTGCTACTATAGCCGTATACACTTTAAACATATTTATCTTCAGAATAGTAAATATAAAATAAATATTTATCATGACGATATTATATATATAAATGATTTGTCATTACATTATCATTAGACGCTGATAAATCGCACATACTGAACAAACTGAGCGCGTGCTATTGAGCAAAGGACGTTCAAAAGTCTACTGTGCCGCACGCCCCTCGTGTAGATTCGCAGCGAAAACAATTATCGTACAGTAAAACAATATAATTATTCCGTTTCATTAGATGTCTTTATTAGTGCGTTCGACTAAATGACTTAATTTAACGTCTCGTTTACCTATTCGATCGCGTTTAACGAAGATAAACTCGTGTTTATAAATTACAAGTATACTTACATACGCGTAAACTATTCGCCGTTTTTGCAGCTATATGCGAAACATGTGTTTAAATGGACGTCTGCCGTTTAAATTAATCGTTTTGATTTCAATGGATTAACTACACCGCCATCACCGCAGTCTCCAGCCTTCGCCGCGTGCTCGTTCGTTTACGCGAGATTGTTTTGTCCCCTCTTCTTCGCCCGCGATCATTGTTCAACGGGGTATTTATGTGCCTACCTTTTTAGTTTATATCAAGACAAATAATTTAATAATAATAACATTAATGTTCGAGCGATTAATACAAATGCCAGTCAAGGGTTTATACGATTACATAATTTACTGTGCACATAATATAATACTATTTACTATATTGACCATCGTATATGCGTGCGCGTATAAAACATAATTCGATGCTGTGCGTAATCGATTTTTGACTGTAATCGAATAAACAACTCGATTAACACTGCGCGCGTGTATACGGAGAGGAGCAGGATGCACGTGCTTTAGCATATATTATAGCCATGGCACGGTAGCGGGTGGAGGGACTATGTATTTATGAATAGAGGCTATATGTGCACGATGTATATATATATATGTATTTATGTATATGCATATACGGTGTTAGGCCCTTGCAGTATTTGAACCCTAATTGCGCCAATGTGCTTCGTCCAAGTCTCTATCTCATTATCCCGTCTCGTCCAATTACGTCCACCCGGACCATATTATGTACCTATACATGTAATAAACCCATACATGATTCACTCTATTAATTTTTGCCTAATTATTAATTATTGCCTCAGGATTTCTCGAATCATTTTTAAAATCACATAATCTTGCTATGACGGACCTTATCAAGATAATATGTCTCTCCGTATTGAAAGACCATTATTGTATGTATATAATGTATATAATAAATTACCATCTACATAAAAAGTAATATAAGTTCGTTTCTCCCGAATTCTTTTGTATATAAATTAGGAATACTATGTAAATAGCTTATTGCTAAATTTAAGATCACTAACATCACCATTATGTTCTATGTGTATATTATCAACAAATACTGTACATTTCATCTGTCCCTATTATGAATATTGATTAGTATGCTGTGTTTACTGGCAACTCACATAGTGAACAGCTCACTTTATTTATTTATTTAATAAATATTGTTTCTATTTTTTTTGTAGGTATGTATATTTATACATAATATTGTGTATTACCTGCTTGATTCTACATTTGTACCACATTAAAATAGTATATAACAGTCCGTCGGTGGAACTATACAGCCCAGAGGTAAACTATAGGCCAATGCTCCGAGTTGAGATAAATTATGTATACCTATACAAAAAATACTAGAAAAAATGTTATTTTAAATTTATCGTCTATACCTAGTAGTTATACATAACTTATAAGTCAATAATAAATCAAGGTAACAACATAAGAATTTACTGACCTATGCCTAATTACAAATGTATATTGTGATTTTCAGTTTTTGTCTAGGTACGAAAATGTGACCGGACAACCAAATGTTAATCAAACTCTGTCTACAACGGCTTTCGATACGGATGGGTTGATGATTAAAGGCTTCACTGAGTTGCGCAGTGTCAGGTCAACTTTACACGATAATCAGATGGCCGGTAGTCTTTCGTCATCATCAGGATCACCTTACCATGGTAGAGACGAAAATCAGATTATCGTTGGATGGAGGTCGTACGATCAGGATTTAGCAACAACACATCTCAGTGGACGCGAGTATTATTTATCCTTGTTGCCACATAAAATACGTTGTTATGCTTAGTTCGAGATCTAGAACCCATCAAAGTGCTGATGAACCGACAATCAATGAAAAATATTCAAATAGGTAATATTAAACGGACCGTCATCGATGTTGAATTTGTAAAATCCAACATGAACCACATTCATTAGTAAACAACGTTTATTTTATGCAAATAATAATAAAATGTGGATTACAGTAGGATATACTGGTAGATTATATCATACAAAAACCCAGTATAGATAAAGATTTTGATAAGAACAACTATTTTATATAATTAAAGCTTTTGAAAAGCTTATTATAATTGACCAAGAAGATTTAGTAACTGCTATAGGCTATGCCGTTATGGTATTTTAATTTATTTAGTATTATATTTTTTTGGACGTAATAGGTACAATAATTATTAAAATTGTGTGCTACATGTTTTATTTAGTTGAACGAGTGTATCTAGTTTTTAAATAATATTTATTTTTTTTTTTTAAACATCTATTGGTATTGCCATTTATTATCTTTACTTACCTGTATACATGTGAAAATAGATATAAGCATATACACAAAATAATAATATTATATTTATTATAAATAATATTTTTATGCGTTTCAGTAGGTTTATACAGTGCATTCGAGGTATAATAACTCCAATTGATTATGTGAATCATCGGAACTATCGATTTTCATTCTGTGCGTATTAATTAATTTATTGTTTTATATTGGACTTAAACTAAAGGGGTGTGGAACCCCTGCAGCTCATTTTTTTATTCGTATCATATATATATAAGGGAAATAAAAAGCGCCAGCTTATGTCAATACTAATTTTTAAACCGATCCAGTGATACTGCGACTATAGGAGTTTGGTGATAATCAATTGCGGACGATTAGACGGGAGATTACGAAACGACTGCTGACAAACCAGCGGCAGATTTAGGGTTGTAAATTATTGTAGTATATTATTATTATACCCTTCAGGAACCTAAAATACACTTGTCCCTTCAAACAATTAATTAGATATTAATCTTGTATTTTATATAATTTGTTTGTGGTAATTGATGATAGTATCGTGTTATTTTTTGCTATTGTACTATGAATACGCAAGTATAATAGTATATAATTTTTAACATCATAATTAGGTAGTAATAACAATTACAATCAATCACTGTCAGTAAATCATACAATTTCGATCGTTTAAAATGTATGGTCTGCCAACTGCTTTTCCGCAACGAAAATAAAATTAAAGTTAGATGTTATTAGGTTATAGTTAAATCGACAGGTATATATGTATATTGTATAAATGTTTAATATGTATATGCTTCAAACTATACCTATGCCATCTCATATAAAAATATTACTTATACATTATTATTATGAATCAAAATAAATAAATTTTTGGCTGCCGATAGTATTGTTTAGGTACCTAACTTCCAGAAACAGTATTAAAATATTATAGTAATAATTATTAGGTGTCATCATAATTATTTTTACTCACAAATAGCAACCCCTTTAAAATACGAATACAATTGCTCGCTTTTGTATGTACTTAAAAAAATATTTTTAAGTTGCAGTTATATTTAAAAAAAAATGTGTAAGTAATCAAAATTTTACTTCAGTTTAATTGTTAAGTATGAAAATTAATATCCGTTTTATAGGACAATAGATTTATAATTCCTTTTAAACATCGAGACAGTAAATAATTAATCGATGTGGCTATCAGTAAAAAAATAATTATGAAATATTTTGAATGAAACAATTATTTTTAAAGATATAATTTTAGAATAAAAAGGTGTATAAAGTGGATGTCTAGAGATAAACCCTTAGAACTCAAAATTTTGTACGAATCCTTACTCTCCAAATAAAAAATAATTTTGGGTCAATCTCATGAAAAATCGAATTGATTTTCTTTTACGTTGCATGTATACAAGACGTATAGGTAGTTCCCCTTATAATAGGTAATGTAATATATACTTGGGCGATATTACACTATTACGACAAGCAGATGTATGTTGAATATTATTATGCCATTGAAATCGACGTTTATTTCATGATTTCTCCGATGTCAACCAAGACTTTATATCTACACTGAGTTCGAAGGTTTATATTATATATTGGATATTCGAGTATGCGGTATATACAGTACGATATGACACCATTTTGTGCAAACATATGATTTTCTAATGGGACGAAAAGAATGTGCTACGTAGGTTATACGTTTTCTGTACACATATGGGTGACTTAAATATGATCTAATATTGCCGCAACCATCGCCAGTGTGATAAGTAGGACCTGGATTTTAATGCAAAGTACAACATTTTTTGGTTGATCTTAGATAACGCTTTTTAAGTACATAATTCGTTTCATGTAATGATTGTTTCAAAGCTACAATACTTTAGTTTGATTTTTTTTTGCATATTTCGATTTTTTTTTTTTCATTTCTAGAGCATTATTGGATCATTTTGTTGGTTTTTAATTCATATTTTGTTCAATATACTATACAAATTTATTCTATTCAAAATATTATCAAAAGATAAATTATTTCCTTTATATTGATTATTGTTGTTTTCGCTAAGAGTACTGCCTTAAAACATATAACACGTGCAACATCATAGCAACATCAAGTAAATTTTTCCAATTTTCAGTTTTTTTTTAAATAATAATTATATCTTTTTTATAACTCTATAATGTATAAAAAAAATTTTTCTAAAGTAATTTTTATGGTAAAATGCATTTTCACACTATTTTTAGAGCATATTTGTATGGTTTTAAGTGTATTTAAATCCGGGCCCTAGTGATAAGACTTCGAAATTTTGTATAGGATTAGAAAAATGAATCAGTTCGAATAATGACTATACTTATGGAAATGCGGACGCATTAATAGTTATATTTATAAGGTACACTATACTTGTATAGGTAATTCGTCGGCAATTATTGTCTCCGAGATCCCATCATAATAAATGTACACAAATACATATTTCGTAATAATTCGATTTGTTTTCAGTGCACGCGTAGAGACATTCTGTTCCGCGTTGAAGTTCACTTCGGCCACCCTCGTGTGCGCGGATCGGGTCTATACTCTATTTCAATGGAAAACGCAAAAATAAAAAAACGTATCCCAAACTGCAGCACTATTGTATAGTTCGTTCAATGTTTGTGGATGTGTTCGTACCGCGCAGAGGAAGAAAACATTTCGATGTACAATTCAAAAAACTTCTCTTATTGTTTTCCGAACAAATGGATGTTTTTCGCAGCAGTTTCTATATGTATTTTTTTTTTTTTTTTAAAACAAATCGCGCAAAACGTGTATGTATTTCCGTTTGTTATTTACTTCACATGCGTGCATATCAGAACCATACAACGTGAGTAAACCCTTCGCACCGATATGAGTAATATTAATTGGAACGTTTGGTACTGTGGTCAGTTATATACCAGTTATATTGTAATAGACGTTTATTTATCGCGAACCCGCACAGACGTCATTGTCATATGAAACGCACAATACGTAGCAGCTATTATTAAATTTATATTTACAGTAACCGCGCGGTTATTATAATGATTAAAAACATTTTACGGATTGTTTATTGGCCGCCCGGTCGGATGATTGACTTTTCAATGATGTTTTTACGACAAAAACAAACAATTGGTGAAGATTAAAAGACGTATCAATTCAATAAATTGGATTGAACAACAGTACCATGGGAACGGACACCATTAACCCGCGCAGTGGCAGTGGCGTAACTTGCAGCTTGCTGCTATTTCTTTTATATCCGGATAAAACGGTACTTCGTCGAACGAAAGCGAACGTTTGAAAATCAAAACGATTAGATAAAAATAATACCATGTAATAATAATTGCATTGGATATGGTATAGGTAGACGTGGTCGGCTTATGTCGTTATGTGTTTTGTTATAATAAGCCGTTTAAAATAAATTGTTAACTTATTAAATTTGTTCGAAAAGTCTTGAAAAAATACACGTATTTTACAAAACCAACGTGAAAAAAATAAAACGGTAGAAAGCTCTGACTATAGAAATAATAATTAACTTGCAAACATAAAAATAATTTAATGGATTCATTATCTATGTGCACGAACGAAATTGTTTTACGATTTGTTTTGTGGTACGTAAATTGCATAAAGCGCTACCTACTACATATAGTCGTAAATAAACCTAACAATAAAATACAACTTTGAAATTTGTACACACAAAAAAAAACTTCACGATTGTTTTTGAATTCTAATTATCTTAATTGTGTACAATTATCTCGTCTCTTTGATTATGTATTTTGCATATCAGTATTATCGACTTATCGGCACAAGCACTTTTGCGGCTTCTTGTGGTCGAATACAAAACCGGATTTGGCGTAAACTTTGACGGAATATACGCATATTTATAGTAGTAAGATACGCCAATTATGCCTCCACTAAAATATATCATTATCATATCATTTGTAATTCGTATAAAAAAACCGTGAGCATGTCATCGAACGTCAATCTTTCTTTCGTCACGAGACAACTACGTTTTAGACAATGAAAGATTAAGCGGCTATCGGACACTTGTACAGCTTTTTTCTAGCACTTTTAAAAAAAGAAAAAAAAATGACTGAAAAATTGTTTCAGAAATTATTAAATAATAATTTTTATTAAATGGTTATATCAATACCTATACTCAGTCAATGTTTTGATTTGAACCAAATAATATATATCGTATTTTTAGACAGGCGTAGAAAATAAAAACCACATAATAAAATCAACGATTTTCGTTCGGAAAATAAAAAATAATTATCAAATACAATGCATTCTCTTTATTTTAACTTTCGCACGTCTTGTGATCAAAATATTTAATTGTCAGAGCGAAATAATTCTAATACGCACACTAGTTAATGGCACTAGGTTGAATATTAATAACATAAATTCTAATTATAATACGTAAACTTTACTAAACAAAAGATTTAATTCCATCTGTAGAATATTATTCATTTATTAAAATATAATCATAACACAATCATTATGATTGGTTTAATCTGCAGTGCATTGAAAAAATGGTTGATAATTGTAATTTTTATGTTTTACCAGTCCAAAATACAATAATTAGGGTTCGGATCTAAATGTTTATACTCAGAAAAAGTCGAAGAATGATGTGAAACGTTGTTGTCTCAAAACCAACTGCATAAGCTCACATAGGTATGCGTTTCCTTTAAACAGCAGAAATGCATCGTTATGGTATGGATTCCAAGAGTTGTTTTTGATATTTCCAAAAAGAGCTTTTATTCGGTAGTGCAACGTTAGAACATATACATTGCGGCCCAGGAATATAGTCAACCGTAAACGGAAGTGACTAATGGGTCCGTTGAAGGTCCGAGACGGACGGTTGTAAATTTTTATGCATTACCTACCAGGTAGGTAAAAGCGCCTTCTTAAAAAACGGATGCATTTTGAATTCCTATACGAGCGTGAACGAGAGATATTATAACAATATGTATGGGCGCGTTCTAACGCGAATACAAAAAAGTGTTGGTCCGGAATAAAAATATGCAATAATATGTGAGCATCTCTACGTACCAACTAATAGAAATACGAGTATAATCGTGTATAATTATTATGCTACATTATATTAATTCGGCTAGTGATGGCGCACTCAGTTCGGTTTATTACTCAATGTGTACCTACCAAACTATTGCGGCCAGCCGTTAATATTTCACTAATGCCAATTATTATTAGATTGGTTGGCACTCGTCACCGCGGCGTCGATCGGAATCGGAAGGATCCCTCGCTCGGTCTTATTATAGTAATGAAAAACCTGACAGCCGGTCGGGTTGGATACTGGGGCGTGTAATGTGTAGCGCAGCCATTGGGCCTTGTTTGTCACAAAATTTTCCATTTAGTGAAAATGGTATACACGAAGATAATACATGTTACCACTTTTACCGCGGTATACACACAAAATGCAAACGGATTTCGAGTGTACTGCAGTTCAGATAGAATAGACATCGACTTCAGTTAATGTTAGTTAACATGCGTAATATATATTTAATTATTTATTTAGGTTTTTTTTTTCTTAATAGCTTCAATTACATTAGCTTGTTGTAGCCGTTGTAGCGTTAGTTTTAATATAACTACGTTAGTTGTGTGGTTATAATATATTTCTCTCACAGAATATATATAATTATATATATTATAATTAATGAATACATATATGTCATGTTCATTTAGTGAAATTGAGGTTTTTCTATACTATATATGAACAATTATTTGAATTTTTCATGAGGTGTATGAAAGTAATTTTATCTGTATGGTGAAATATTGTATTTCTATGTAAATGTTATGATTTTTTATAAAATTAAACAGTATAAATGACAATTTTATTTCTTTTTCTATTTCATTATTATGCTTAAATCATTTATTCTATTCTAAATGGTATTATTTATTTTTTAAGATTAAAACTAGATTTTATGAAATAAACGAATTTATAAGTATCTGTGAAACTTGGTAATTATTCGGTAGGAATATAAAATTAAAATAAAAGTCGTTTGAAGACTTATGAAGTATATATCATTTGTAATAATAATTGTGCATTGTATAAACTGCAGATTTGTTAGTTGCAGGAATTTTTTTTTTTTTGAAGATTTTTCAAATAGTTGAAAACAATTGTGCACATAGTATATATGCTCGTTAACTATTCTCAGTTATATATCACAATGATGTTTATATTACTTTTATCGCTTCATAAAAAAGTTGAAAGATTTTCCATATTATATAGTGTAGGGAAACGTCAATTTCAATAAATTAATACCGTTCTTGGTCACTTCATGTAATGAGCAACTTTACTAAGAAAACGTGACATGTATATATATATATATATATATATATATGTATATATGATACATAGTATTTATAGTATTTAGTGTTTGAAATATAGTGGTTTCGCTTTAGGTATATAATTAGGAATTATGTAACAAGGTTTCCATAAATTGCACGCGTATACGAGGTTAAGTCTATCTAATCCTGTACCCTTGTTGAAATACCTATGTGTTTTTGTTTTTGAAATTGTGTTCGTGTGTGTCAACTTACTATAACACTAGCACACCGTGAGTCATTTCGTGGTCTTTTATGCACCTGTCAACTGATAGCAGTTATGACAAATCGTCGTTGTTGCATAATAACATGGTATTCACACAAACGCGAAAATATTCGATAACTATTAATAGATGCTGATAGTATCGAGCTGTTTAAAAAGATGTATAGGTATTCTATTTACGTGTGATGGTATACAAAATGTATTATAATTTTAAACAATAATAAACACGGCTTTGGTGTACAAAAATAGTCTCCAAATGGATGAATTAGAAATAGTAATATATTAGAAAAATATATAGTTTAGAAATGTTTTTGAAAGTTAATTTTGTGTAAACAAATAGATTATATCAATTTCGAAAATACTCCATACGTCCTTACTATTCTAAATCTTATACACAAAACAGTGGGATAATTATTTCGATCCCATTGGTACTATTTCCTATGTACACTATCAGAGATTAGTTAATACAATATAATAATATGCATAATAATATAATGTACAATGTAGTTACATTTTTCGTTTGTAGGCTTGCATCATCTACGTGTAACAACACTACCAACACGAATGCTAAATATTATAGGCGAAGATTTTACGAGGTACTTGCATTTCTTTAGTTCGGTTTGCATATATTAATAGTCAAGTAACAATAGTTTTAAAAATTATGTACACCATATATTTTAGACATTTTCTGAGTACTTAAAAAACGATTGATGGGAATAAGTTCCCCTTCGCGAGAAGCACCGACCTCCCAACTTCAAATAAACTGTAATCGAGTAACGACGATGTCACTTTTCAATTATGTTGGTTAGCTATAATAAGCTAAATGTAATGTAATGTGATGTTTCTTTACAAAGGGCGGTGCAATCAATACATTGTCGTCATTATTAACACACCAGGAGTCACTTTGACACCCAAGAGTCGAGTAATTACATATTTGGTCAATTATCTTCGAATCGTTTGACTGTTATTATTATTATTATTATTATTTTTTTTTTTTTTGTACATTGACGTGTACATTTTCGAACGTCGTCAGTATCTTCAATTTAAAATAAAACGTATATTTTCAAACATTTTGATTTATTCTCGTGATCCATTTAGGAAATGCTAAAGAATAAGTATAGTTGTCGTGCGACTAGCCGATTTATAATTTCAGCTGGTTCTGTCGGCAAACGATATTATTGGCCATATAAACGTTCACGCGTGGGACAAAGTCAAACTATAAATCACAGAGGGGAAAACATTTACGCGTGTATTTACTGTGTTCAAATATAGGCACCTACAATCAATTTTCATTTTATTTCATGATAAAATCGGCAAGTCCGCGATAGTTCAAACTAAATTTCAACTCTTCATTTAAGTAGATACACCAATGTTTTTTAATATTAATCGATTATTCGATTTCGTTCTCCCCCTGACGATTCCGAGTTGTACAAAAAATCGACTGTATACATATAATAAATCTATTATATAAGTACCTACATAAATATTATAATATACTCCATCAGCTATTTAAAATTACTTGTGCATATATTTTTTTTTTTGTATTATATATTCGTGCAAACTACAAAATAAAAAAATTTAAAAAAAATTAAATATAACTATCAAATATCACTCATTTACACCAACTATTATAAAATTAGTGACTTCCTCAGTCATCATATTCATGTTGAGAACCAAAATATCTAATAAATTTCCCTTCAATCGACTCATTGTACAATTAAGTATTATAACTGTGTATGGATTTATAATCATTAAAAAAAAAAAAATAAAAAAAACATGTTTAAAAAAAATAAGAATGTTCGTGCACGGTATTTTATATGGAAATGGAGTTTTTGTATTTTGTTATTCATATAGTTACTACTGCATGTACGCATTAACGTTACATATTAAATATGAACGCCTTGCGGTCCCCATACTGTAGTGAAATATCATAATAGGACTACAGGTAATATGGTTTTTACCGTTTAATTATATAATGTTATCATTATTACTATTATTATTATTATTATTATTATTATGCGCGTCTACGGCTCCGGCGGCAAAGTCGTTTCTGCGTAATGCGATACATGCACGGGGACTTCAGTGCAGCAGCAGCAGCAATAGCATAGTCACGCACGCTAATTAATTTAACGACATCACATAATACTGCTCACAAATAATCCAAATAATTGGCGTTTGGGCTGCCTCGTACACTGCTGCATACGTATAGAGACCAAAACAATTACATATAATATACATATTACATTGCATAATTATACTGCACCATTGTCGGTTCGCCGTACGCGAAAACCGCGATCTGCACATTGCGCTCGATCGGCAACGAAGGAATAGGCGCACACGGTGGGCATATACCAGTTGCCCCCAAAAGTACCTTTTTTATACCAATTCCCCCCCCCCCCAAAAACTACCTAAAGAAAAATGTACCAGTTGCCCTCAATCAAATGTACCAATTGCCCTCATATGTTAATATATACACGATTGCAATATATAGCCTAAAAAATAGGGAGGTAAATATACAAATAATAAGTGCAGATTTCATCTAACTCGGTCATGATGGAAACACATACAACTATTAGGATTAAATCCGGATTATATAGATCCAAATTCAGAAATTGGAAAATGGCTTCACTTAATTTTCGGTTTCTCATTACTACCCTCTAGTGAAGTAGACGATTGTTTTGTTGAAGATCTGATGTCAATTAAGCCTTTATCAGAAAAATTAATTAAATTTTGTGACTATTTAGTTGACACATATATTTCCTCAAGTTCGACTTTTCCACCTTCACTGTGGGCTATGAATTCAATTGATTCAGAAAGGACTACAAATGCATGCGAATCATTTTATTTGTCATTTTCGAGGAACTTTAGTAATGCACATCCAAACATTTTTATTTTTGTAAATGTTATAAAAGAAGTACAAACAAATACATACATTGCTATAAGCAATGTAAACGAGATTAAAAATAAAACTATTATCGCACATATTTAAACAAAAAAGCCAGAATAGAATATTTTATAAATAAATATAAAAACAAGAATATTAGTAGATTAGATTTTGTAAAATCTGTTAGTAATTATTATAACAAAACATAATACCTACATAATTATTATATCTAATTTTTTTTTTTTTTTTTGGGCAAATTATGCCACATAATTATTATAACATTAATTATTATTTTATTAACTTTTTCATATTATATGATAAATTATCACATTTAATATGCTACTTATCATTATCACTAAATTATTTATTATGAATTTTTTATTTCTATCGTTATAATTTTCATTTTATCCATACTATTTGTATAATATATTATATTTATTATTTATTACAAAATACAATATCATATATAATTGCAAATATCAAAATTTGATTTTATCATTTTATACTATTTTACATTATTTTTATAAATAATTTTATTTATTATTTGTATATTTACCTCCCCTATGTTACAGGCTATATATTGTAATCGTGTATATACATGTGAGGGCAACTGGTATATTTTTAAAATCCCGATAACAGCCGTCGGGGGCAACTGGTCAACACTCCACACGGTGCTATATAGTTCTAATGTATTGTTCTATATCCTAAAGGGAAATATTTCCGCATGGCCAATAGTCGCGACATCGCACTGCATAATAAGTTAGTCGTTGGGAGTTTCCAGTGTCGGTTTCTTGAATATTTGCAATACTATCTCAAGCGAGTGGTTTTGTGAACAAAAATAACGCCCGTTCTTTGTATAGAGGTACCCGTTACTGAAACTGAATTAGTAACTGCAAAGTATGAAAGTGAGAACTTAAGGTGTAGGTAAATAGTTAGATAGATAGATAGATAGATAGATAAATAGATAGATAGATAGATAGATAGATAGATAGATAAAGAGAGAGAGAGAGAGAGAGAGAGAGAGAGAGAGAGAGAAAGAGGATAATGAGAGAAATTTTTTATTTTGTGAGATATCATTGGAAGAAGCTGAGAACTATGGATAAGCTCAACTTTTGGAAAGATCTATAAATATTATAACACAATAGCTTCACCGAAGTAATTTTCGTAGCTAATTGATGGTAAAAGAAGTCAAAACGTTATCAGTTATCACTTATTACTTATGAGATTATATATCTTAGCACTTAAACCTCTGGATAAACCTGCAGAACATCTGCCCTCGTGGGACTATAAATAAATTATTCTGTACGCTTATCCATAATCAAATTTTTATAAAATCGAATTACGGGGCCGTGGATAGCCTCTGATAGATTTTTATAACGTATGATGGGTGAGAACACAAACGCACCAGACTTCATATTTTAAAGGCGCCTCGTCGGTCCTCGTCATACGTTGACAGAAAATAGTATTTAGAAAAAAAAAACTGTCAAAGCTAAAAATAATATTATTCTGTAGTATAGATTATATCTGTATCTGTCCATTTTATCTATATTTTTATTATTTATTACAATTTAATTATTTATAAATATTTATAATTTAAATTTATTTATTACATAATATGTTATACCTGACGATATTTAGACCTGAAAGCCTGCGATCAATTTACGTTTATGGTAGTTATACTTTGAATTTTGAATCGCAGTCGAAAGAATCAAGTCATCCGTTTACCTATACAGACTCCGATTGACCCAGCCAGCTACCAAGAAAACATCGGTGGACCGCCTATAATTTGGGCCGGTAACCAAAAATTAAATTTATAAAATGATTGAATATTGGAGTTGATATCCTCGTGGCTTTTCTTTTATTGTATGATTTTAACCTCCTTCTTAAAATCCAATTATGTCTCCACCTATGAATGGGCCGATTTTTTGACGATGGCCGATACAAATTTAAAATATCGGTTGACCGAAAATTCTTAATTCGGCACTGTACCTACACAATGACCGAGTTTGAATATTCACAAAATTTCATAAAAGTTGTATTGAGATTAATAATTTACCGTTTATACAACATATTAATGATTTTAATTCGCATGAATCTGCGTCTATAGATATGGATAATGCCTGCAAAAAAAAAAAAAAGGTTTACTACGCTCTGAAAAGTGAAAACGTCACGCAGGCACACGCAGCTATTATAATATATAGATACACAAACATGGGCATACAAACTTTAATTAGCTTTTTATAATATACTTGTATTGACAACGGCCGGTGCGGGAGTGATATCTTTTGGGCACCGTAAAATAACGTAAAACCATACGTACCTACGTAGGCCGTTTACTTAAGCTCGACTTTTATACGTCGGTCACGTACACGAATTTAAATGGAAATTACGGTGATTTTACGGCCGCGCGAAACGTCGCAGTTTTCTGCTGGGCCACGAGAGAGCTGTGTGTATAACAAGCATTTATGTACACGTCTATGTATGTATATATACATGTAACTATACGCGCTCATATGGTCGGCTTACTTTTTTTCGTATTTTTTTTTTTTTCGGCAAACACGTCAAAAGTTTCAGATTTGATGTCCGGGAGCGAAATTTTCGGCCGGTCATCGTGTGAAATTCGGACGAACGTTTCGAGGGACAGCGATACCCTGGCGCGCATATTAAGGACAACGAAAAGTCTACGCCACAATGCAGTATATTTTATAATACGCTTATTGTGGGTTATATCGATCCAAGGCTTATTTGTTTATGAAAGGGAAACCGCACGGTTTCGGACCTCACACATTATATTATACCTATATGGCACTCAGCCCCGGCCGAAACCCGAACCGAATGTCTGCAGCACGCGTTATCTCGCGGACCATTCAGCGACGGAAAGTGGAATGAAAATTAAAAATATAACATAAAATGTATGAAATCCTCTGAACTGGGAACACTCCGTGTATGGACGACCGTGGTCACGCTCACAGGACTGTTGGAAATATCCGTCCACGGGAAAAACAAATAAAATAATATCTCCGTACGTATACACGTGTTTATATAATATGTCATTTTGTCGAATCGTTACAAAACGTTTCATGCTCAAGATTAGACCGGAGATATGAAAATACTGTCTACACGGGTATTATAACGCGCAGGTTCGTGTTCCTCTAAACAGACGTCCCAGGTTCAGAGGTATTTGCATAAAATATGTAAGCATCCCGAGGCTGAAACCTGTCTACGTGCGTTATTAACATTTTGGTGGGGCTGGGCCGCGAGAACCCGAAAATGTGTCCACTGTCCGGTAAGAGAGGTTTGACTGCGATACCATTATTTCTTGCAGTTGGTTCAACGTGCGCGCATAACAATGATGATAATATTACACTCTCGAAGAGCTCTTCTGAACATTCAAACGACCACGACACGACGTATGTTATGATATACATATGATATATATATATATATATATATATATATGTATGTATACATCATTGGCCACTTACTATACAGGGCGTTTGCAGGGCCTGGGTGCCACGCTGCCACTATGCTGCACGCTCCGTCGGTCACGTCACTGCGACATAATAATGTAATATCGTCGGGTACGATACGCGTATAAAATTTTAATAATATATTTTCGAATAACGCGTACACAATATTATATCTATCTAATGTAACACATATTATTATTATTATTATTATTATTATTATTATTATTATTATTATTATTATTATTATTATTACTACTACTACTACTACATTCCTATAATCGTTTCGCGACGATTATTGCCGTCGGCGTCGGTGGCGCGTATACACGCATACGTGTATTATACCTATATATGTAAACAGACGAACGACGATGCCGCCGCCGACGAACGCGATTCGAATAATGTATATAAAATATTATATTTTTATACGACTGCTGCACATGTTCGTACTGTTGCAGTTTTGGAGTGACACGTCTAAAAAATACACTTTTTTTTTTTACATACATTTAAAAATCCAAACGACATTTTTTCTCGCCTCGATTTCACACAATATCTGTTTTATACACCGGTGTATTATAAATTATAATTTATAATATTTACTATAGTCCCTGTTTAATTTGTTCGGACCGGTTTTTCTTTCCATTTCTTTTACTCTTCTTTGAAAACAATCCTAAAAAGTGTTTGAATAGGAAAAATATAAAGATGTTTAGACCCTCGAATATTATTGATATTAGATGTTATATACGAACTTTTAATTCTACACTCGCGATCTTTTCACAGCCAATACAGTCTATATACTGAATCAATTATAGAAATCAGCGCTCAAATTATTTCAAATTTATTAAACCATTATATATTATTATATAATGTATATTATACCTATATTATATATTATTCATTATTAAGTATTATATAGGTATTATATATTCAGAGACTGTTTACCACTTTTTTTCATCGTTTATTTGAAAAGCTAAGAAAGTAGTCGAAACGTCCTCGATGTTCATTATTGGAAGTAAACAAAATAATAATTATAGTATATTATATTATATAGATATACTTAATTTATTATTATTGTTTAATCGATGCACCAAGACTGTTTTGATTTTGGAGAAAAGACGTATATAGTTTGAAACTCGTTTTTAAAGGGTTACGAGCGTTACGGCACCCTCAAAATTATTTAGTATATTTTCGTGAATATACAGCCATTAATCTTATACACTATATTGCCTATATTAATCGAATGTTTATAAAATCCCGCCGTATAACAATATAACAGTAGTATACCTATACATACAAAAAATTGACTATAATAAAATATTCAAAAGTAAAAATGCAATAATAATAACAACAAAAGTAAATAGGCCCGAAATTAAATTATTACATATTTATTATTTATGTTGTAACTACCTAATATATATACTATTGGGTGCACGCAGCACTAATTATAATAGAGATTTGATTGTTTTTTGTACACGTTCGACATTATTTTAAAACTCAATGTCCATCTACTCTTGTCCCTCGGGGCGTAATTAATTAAATAAACAATGGTGATCGATCTAATGACGAGAGCAGTTACTACATTATAAAAACTACACAGTGCGCGATAAATATGAAATAATCATGGAAACGCAATAAAATCATCTGTTTATATATATTTCTGGGGCGATTACGTTCCCGACCAAAACTTCGAAAATATTCATAAAATTAAAATAACAATTTCAATTGCCATTTTACACATGGGTAATGCTCTGTTTTTATAAAATCATAAAACTTTTTGTACCAATGCCTACATGCGCGTAAGATTTTTTTCATTATTTCAGTGGCAATTATTTTTGTCAATAGCGTTGTAAAACTCAATATTGGTTATTTATCGCTGTCACGTCTTAGAAACAATGTCGTCATTTAAAAAGCGAAAAACCAAGTGACGTTATGGTCACACCGCAGTCCAAAAAAAAATTCAACTGCGCAAAAATAATTGATTTTCTGCAAGTACGCAGTATGCGACTATTTATACGCGAAATGTGTCCAACTACGATTTAAAATAAAGCCTGGACACGGTGATATTATTTATATTTATCATTCCCACTTCTCCTGTTGTGAAGTAGAATAGAAAATAAAAAATACCATGCGTATCGAATATTATGAACATTTGTTACATATTTATCGATGAAAAATTGACAAATCGTTTTTTTGAATTAATATGAAAGACAAAATAAAGACGGACTACGTATTGATTAAATAATTTATTCTATATAAGTTCTATACATTTTTTTTATAGTTTTCACATGACTATTTGCTGGCAATGTTTTTTTCTCTAATGAATGTCGACGGCGGTAAGGCATGTGAAATCCAGTAAGGTTTTTATGTTACAGAATCAGGCCCATTTTTAACAGGCATATAAGAGTAATTTGAGGAACATAATTTCTCGAAATAATCCACATTTCTACCACACTTCTACCTTCCCTGTTTTTTTGAAATACCAAATAACTCATCGTTCCATTCAACACATCAATAATTTTATATTGATTGTTTTAGGCATATATTATATTGTTCACTCTAAACTTGTTTTTATGTAACGTAATAATATATTATAATAGTCCATTAAATCATTTACATTTTTCATTCATTTTCTTCTAATCGAGTGTAGTTATTGTGGCGATTTCTTGATCTGGAACCTGGTTTTGCGTGGTAACAAGAACAATAACTTGTGGTACAGTGGTGGAACGGTGATGTCAGATAGTTGGATAGATGACCATACGACTCTAGCGGTGTTATCAATGTCTTCAGACATATACTACCTACGTGTTTAAGCCCCTATACAGTTCCTCTAACCTTAAAAAATTACCTACAAACAAAATACCCACGTGGGGAGTAAATGGCCCAATTGCCGAAAACATCTTTAGAAAATAAATATAAAAAATAAATAAATAACAATAACTTACATCCGCTATTAAGTGCGTTGTCGTCAAACATTACCGTACGATCGCCGTTGGACAACAGTAAGTCTTTGGTATGGCAATAGCAAAACTGGCCGGGGAGCTATAGACGACAAAAGATTACTGGTTATCTGATATATGCATGGACTCTGGTTTTGACCTGACAACTGCAAGTCGTTTGCCAACTCACCCGTATCCAGAGACCACAGACTGCGTCTACCAACACGTTGGCTAGTAACGTTGTCCGACGCCCGGTCATCATATTTCCAATAATAAAACCATAGAATTTCAATCTTAAGAATTGAAATAAATCTTATTCGCCTTCATAGGATTTTAATTCAATTCACGATGAAAATAATGACGTCTAACGAAGTCGCGGAAAACACACCACAATCAAATACCAATAAACAATCCATAAATACGTAATCTTATAAATATATAAAGGGATAATATATTGCCATGTATCAACACATAGTCTAAACCGCTTGGCTTATGGACTTGACATTTTGTACAGAGGTTCTTTAGTTCTCTATAAAATGTTAGCCATCACTAAGAAAGGATTTTTCATTATTCCACCCTTATTAACACTATAACAGGGGTAAAAAGGATAACGTGGAAAAATTCTCCCAACTGGAATCGCTAAAGCTATGAATTTAAAATTTGGTCAGTAGTTTCGTAATAATAATATTATCATATTACCTACTAGCAAATTATATACCGGAAATTAATTTATTACATAAGTACACTTGCCATTCGGAGTACGAGTTAGCGTAGATGCATATACAAGTAATTATTACGAGACAAACGGAACACAATAATGTATTGCAGAACCCGTATTATAGTGTTTTCCGAACGTTGATTTTGAACGGAAAAATGCAGTCGCGCAGTCTAACTCAATTGTACATAATAATATACGGTGCAGCAATAAGAAGGTTATATAGCACCGATACAAACCAATTAGCATATATATTTTACAGCACGTAATACCTATGTGTGCGACCGGTGTGCTGAGTGTGTTTGTGTAAACATATAATATGTACTACATACACTACCTTATAGATTATACTTATACTTTATACTATATACTACAGGCTTATAGCTGCTACGTTTTTATACATTAGCCAATATTCTTAAGTAAAATGAGATTTAAAATGAGAGTAAGGCCTAAGTATACGATAGTAATTTTATTTAACAGTCACGGGTAAAAAATCATTATATTAATGGTTTTATAGACACGGGTTGTTAAATAAAAGACAAAATGAATTTTAAATTTGATACAACATGTAAAATTTGCAAGTCAGTACACGGCATCCGAACGTCACATTTTTTTCTAGCCATTGAAATATTTTTCGACCACCGTTACCGTTTTGTTTAATTTTATGTATGTTTAATACACTTGTATAATTATAACTCAACAATAATTAATGTAATAAAACCAGCTATTTGAAATGCAAAACGAATATAGTAGAAGAAATAAAGCAATATCGCGGTGGATGTATAAGGTTCATTTTATATAAAGTGTTAAAACTTAAAAATATGGTGCGAATATTATTATATAAAAAAAAGGGTATGGTTTGGACCGTTATTTATCAAATTAAAGTTGTACATTTAAAACCGTGTATAGTATAATACATACTACATATACAGTTTATAATACATTTTAATTGTTTATTACTTATCAGTATCTATTTCATTGCTATTTTTTTATTTTCATTCAATCAAACTATAAGACAAATATACGCGGAATCCGTTCAAAAAATATAAATACATAGACATCAATGTACAACATGATTAACTGCGTTTTATGTACCTATACATTTTAGTTTGCTTATTAACGTAATCATTAATGATTAATTACAATACAAATTAACTATTGTTCACAAATTACGAGTACATTTAATCAACACATTGGTGGGTGAAATTTGGTACAATATATTTTTTTTCTCCTTACATAACGATCAGTATTAACGATTATAAAGATTAACCATTTAATATGAATATGACACATTAATATCCACTTATTAATTGTATATACGTTACACATATATTCGGTAACTGTGGCAGCATAGATATTGCCGCCCTGTATGACTATTTGTTCGAACTGTAATAAGCAATTTATTAACCGTATATATATATATATATATATATATATAATACTCCTAAACGTTTATGCCCTTTCATTCTCTTCCACTATCCTCCGCATAGTGGTTCTCATCTATACGCATTTGAACTATGGGAGTTGTTGCTGGTCTAGCTAGGGTGGGATGCATATAAAAGAGGCAGGGGTTCAAAATTACGATATGAACCATTCTGAAATTAAAGTCTGCGCACGCATAGGTCGTATATATATATATATATATATAGTTATAACATATATACGTTAGATATACGAGGTTTTAGGTATTAACGCATGCGTTACTCGTACGTCGAAAACGACATAAATTTCGCCCGGCTAGTTTATGCCGCCTTCTTCGTTTGAACGCATTTTGCTATTTTCCTTTACGCGGGTCTCGATTGTATGCGCTAGGGTATGTGTGTGTGTGTGTGTGTGTGTGTGGTACATTTGCACGTGTAGTCCATTTGTCCTATAGTGTCGATGTATATATATATATGTTTGTATATTGTATATAATATTATTATATGTATTGCGCATACGCTGAACAACAATATAATACATTTATATATATATATGTAATATTTATATGTATATGTGTATATAATACGCGTATGTATTATATATATATATATATATATATGTATAATATATATCGCACGAGTGTGTTTCACGACGACGAAGGCGTTCTGGTTTATTTTTCATTCACTTTTATATCGTACACTAGACCGCGAGTCATCTTCTCTGTCCCAGAATATAATATTACCCACTCATACATATGTATATAGTATATATAAACATATGTGTAAGGAATATAATGAAATATAAATAATATATATATATATAGTTTACATACAACAATATACAAACGGGAGAACAAAAAGAGGTCGTCGGATGATTTCGATTGTTGACGCGTTTTATATTTTTCAAATTCCGATCGTGTTACACGACGACGATAATATTATTATAATATACTTACATATTATATACGTAAAATAATATACTTTCGTGTATAGTTCCCGCACGATTTGCTACACTGAGGATAGCTAGGCATCGTAGCGCTGTAGTATTTCCGATTTTGCTTGTTTGTGTCCAGTGTCTGCATCGTCGCAGTGTTATCACGGTGTGGACACGTTTTTTAATGATTATTTATATATTTTAATTACCACTATTGCGCAAGTTAATCGATACGAATCTCAGAAAAAACTTTGATGGTGAAATTGCACAGGGATAAAAAAGTTTATGACTTAATCCAAGTTACACAATGCCCAAAAATAACAGATATTTCTTGCTATGTATGAATTGAGCTTTTGAAAGAATATATTAATACATTTCTTAATTTCTTACTGTCTTTTACAAATGTACTTATTCATGTACCATTATTGACAGTTAAGAAATAAGAGCAAAAAACGTGATAGATATTTAGTATACATTTTTATACATTTTATGGATGTTTGCTGAAAAGGTATTTTTATTGGTATTAGCGGTGGTATAAATACCCATTATGCGGTTGTGGGATTACGATGACAATCATTCCCATTTAAATCGAATTATTCATGTGGTTCGGATTGAAAATAAATATGTAAACGCAGCCCTATATATATATATTGTTTTCTATTAAAGAAGGTGGAACGATTAAATAGATCGGGTTTTGCAAAATCGAATTTTTCCTTCTTTTAAGTGATTTACCTCCACCGACTAAAACTTATCCCGGTTATTCGCTGTTCTTGGGCGCCTCGTTTGTATAAATCTATATTATTATCATTATTATTATTATTATATAATACGCGAAGACTTGGTGGCGTCACGAACTTTTTCGATTAAAGGCACAAGACAATAAAAGCGCATATATTCTCGTCTCGTCCTTAATATTCGGTACTTAATCGTCGGGCAACGGCGTACCCGGAATTTCCTTGCTCGGTAAAAAAGGGAAATTCAAACACACGCGCTACTATACATGAATAAAATATATTATTATAATTTGTTTGGAAACGCAATAGTACTCTCGTGCATATACATACAATCAATGTGTATATATAATTATCATGTCCACATGCACTATATTATGTTCTATACACTTTTTAAAATTTTAATTTCTCATCAAATTGCGGTATCATCCATAACTGGCATTACTGCAGTATAATATCGTTGGGTATTTTCCAATACGTGAACGTCTATGGTGAGTTTGGTTCGCTTCCATATTATACATGTATTGTATGTACTACAATAATTATCACGTAGTTTATACATTTTCAAATATTATTATACAAATATCTATATAGTCTGAGCGATGATGTATAAGATCATGTGTTTCGTATGCTGATCGCGGATATCGCATTGATATAATACTCTGGCGTAGGTACTCCGTATGTTGTATATAATATATACACAGTACACACACTCTGATTCAAAAGTAACCGCCTTCGCCCACCTTTTAATATCATAATGCCGGGAAAACGTGAACACCAATTATGGTAATATTATTATCGTTGGTTTTATACCGTAGGCCAAAGATCTAGGCACAACATAAAACGCACCGCCCACGCACCCGACACAGGTAGATACGGCAGTGACGACGCGCTGTGTGTCCGCGGAGAGTTAATCGAAACCCCGGGTAGGTACTCAATGAGTTTACATACATAATATTATAATAATGAAATACAATTTTATCGGCGTGCGCGCATCCTCTCCTACTCCCCTCCATTAAAACTGTTACGCAACTATGCGACGCGCCCGAACGCGTTTTATCATCGTATTTCATCGTCATCGATAACATGAAATATTAATTCCAAACAAATTTTATGTACAACTGTACATTATTATTAAAACACGCGGTACAAAACTATATAACTGTTATACACATATCATATATATATATATATATATATATATATATATATATATATATAATGACGTCAATTATATTATGTGAATCTATACACGTTGTTGAACGATCGCAATGATTTTGAAAAAAATGATAAATATTATATCGTAGAGTTTCGAACCAGTTGTCGAAACGTACACGCATTTTTACGTTAGTATGCAATTATATGTTTGTATATGAAGTTCGTTTTCAGTAATCGTACGTGCGCGTGCAATTTTAGTTTACCCGAATTATGCATTTTCATTTCGCGACCATTGTCGCATTTTATATACACCCGTGTGGCAGAATTCACCACACGTGTATAGGCGAAAACCATACAAAATCAAAAGTGCAGCACATTTGCAACTGAATAATTCGAATTAATCAGTATATATGTACAGCGTATATTTACTTTTTATTTATACTTAAATAGAATACGGCGGAATCGTTAAAATAGATTCAAAGGTGCACGAACATTATGAGATGCTACGGAACGATAAAACCACCGTCGGACACATATTATTATAATATGCGTTCGAAATAGTAGTAGTACATAATATATGTTACAGTATTCAACGCATATTTATAAACGACGAAGTGACGTGTCTTTTTATTTAATTTGCTGTTTCGGAACAGCACCCGTATTGACTGTCATTTTTTTTACTTTTTTCCCTCCCCCTTCTCGGATTTAGACGATTTAGCTTTTGGTTGACGTTTGACGACGATCGACCATCCGACGGACATCTAAACAAGTTTCAATAGCACGATATATATGAAACATTTTTCGAGACGAAATATCGAAACCGTATTACCATGTACTTGGATATACTGCTCACGATTTTTTAAACAATACATGGGACATTGCAAAAAAATAATGTTTTACTTGCGGTGTCATCAGAATTTGATCAACGCGAGCCACTTTACAGACACACGCTTGTGACGTACATTGTATGATGTAGTATACTTTGCGCAGGATATTGTGCTTATATTATACACACGCACTACACACACACACACACACACACACACATATATTATTACACTGATTGATATATAATAATGTGTACCTATATATACGACACGAACACACTACGATGGTGGGTGTACGACAGCGGTGGTCGGTGGCGACAACGATCACACCTACGTCAGATAAAAACTTTAAACTATACGTAAATTTTACGCTGTAAGTACTCGTACCTGCGTCTGCGTATGTACGCGAATCTGTGTACCAAGGGTGTGCGCGCAGTTATAAAATATAGAATTGTAGAGGATATTTTTCACGCCTGGTGCGATGATATATAATATATGTACAGCGTATATATATATATAGACATACACACATATATTATATACATATATATGTATATATTAGAACAGAAAATAATAAAAACGAACGAAATACTGGAGATTTCCAAAGAAAATTAGCTGTAAATCGCTTGCTGTGTTCCGCGTGATATTTATAGTGATATTATATATATATTATGATATACTGATGTCGTACGGATACGTTGCAGATATACGCTAAAGGCCGCCGTAATCCGTAGAGCCCTAACACATCACATAATTATCTAATGTGTATAATATATACGACATTATAATATATGCATTGCGTATGACGTGGCGGTGGTGAAACGTCAGAAGAGTGATTTTCGACACGCCACTCGAAATCGTTATGAAATTAATTATTCAAAACTTCTCTAGTGCAGGTGACGAAGTGAATATTACTGGGTTGACTAAGAGATTATTCTAGTATAGTTACGAATCGTTCAACTCTCAAGTCAACGTTTAAGTTTTTTTTGCTTCAATTTTGCGTTTTATATAAGCACTCGATTTATCGGCTGTCAATTATTTAATTTTCTAATGTATAATTATAGTGGAACAATTACAAACAATACGAATGTACGATATTACAATCCTGATACTGCCGATAAAGTATATTGATTTCGTCTATAAAAAATGTGGCATCAACATTATTTAGATGACGTGTAAATGATTATAATGCTGTATACGTATAATATGTTTGATTTAAATTTTAGGTTATTTTCTGAACATTCGGAATTCGGATGAATTGAAAACTTTTATACGCAAGAACGTTAACTGTATATAATCTCATAAGTTTAGTTTTCTGCAAATCAAGACGTTTTGACATACATTTAGTAATTAATAATTTGATTCGTTTCCTAGATCCAAATCCGATAAATTGAAAATCGTCAAATTGGACTGAACGTGAGAGTTGAACTATTTGGATAGATTAAAATGGCCAACGTCAAATCTCGAACTAAATGAATTCATAGTTAAAACCCGAGTGCTTACGAGATATTCGAGAGTGGCTAAACACCCTTCATAGAACTCCCGACGAGTGCTAATGAATATGATTGTCTGAACACTAACGTAAGTAGGTACTTGACTAAACGTAGTATACGATTACGCAGGTTGTATAATCAGTTTAGAGTCACATTAAAAGTATAAGTGTTGAAAACTTAATAAACAATATTATTCATTGTTGTACGCGTCTTTCGATTCCGTACATCATATTTGCGAATCACGCGGTACGCTGTGAATTAGATTTTACGCATTATAATAGTAATATTATTTCTCTCCGTTCCCGCGGTGCATATATTATAATATTTTCTTGTGCAACCATATTATATTATTAAGAGCGATTTTTACACGTTCAAACGTTTTCCACGCGTTGTGTCTGTATAATAATATATATATATATATATAAACTATATAAAAACACGTAGTTATATATAACATAACACGTCATTATATATTATAATATACTGCTGCAGCAGCGATCTCGTCGCCGCTGCCGCCACCGCCGCGACGCCGTCGATCTTCGGCAGAGTGTAATGAACCATTGAACCAAATTCGTTCACCACATATTATTATAATTAATGTTCCTGCATCGCCGTTGAATTCAACGGTAATGTTTTCGTCCGTAGTCATTATACATATTATAATGTACCCGAACAGACGAAATAAAATGATTAAGTTTTAACACGCTAAATCGATAACAATTTCAACGTAATGAGTGTTATATTTGAGCTGCGCACACACACGTATATTTCAATAGGTATACTTCCGAATAATGTACCCCATACGCTGTGCTCCAGTTTATTGTTGAATTTACCATCGCACTCGAATTATTATTAATGAGTATTATATATATATATATATATATACTGTACACATGTGTTGTAATAATTCACGAACGGGACACGTCTTGTACTACATTATTCATGTACACACTTAATGGATATATATATATATATATACAATATACAGCACACGTTGAGGATCGTGGTTGAGCTAACACGGTTTTTTTTTAAGTTAAATTTCTTTACGCAAGGGTCTTACAAAAAAGTTTTGATAAAATTGCACATTCCGATGCTGCCGGTTAGTTTGGGGAGTGACTTATTGATTTAATCGGGGAGTTGTTGTATTATTTTATTTTAGTTGCAATTATATAGACCTGAAATAATAGCCAAGTTACTCGATTGAGCTAAATGAAAATCAATCAATAGAAATCCAAGGCATTTTTAATTTTTATAATAATTATTTATGGTTGTAACCGTTTTCTTGATGTCACTATCCGTTCGTAACACACACAATTATTCTTTTTTCGGTTAATACGAACCCGAGGTCCCTTTCAATACTTCTGATTTTTGGAAGGTACGTATAATAGTTCTATAGACTACATCAACTCCAAGGAAAGGAACACTGTCGGTGTAGTTGGTCCGGGTGAGGAACTGTGGGAAGGCATTGAATGCATGTGTTAATAAAAATAAAAATATAAGTAGACGCTACACGTTCGTTCGAAACGGTTTGTTACTCCATCTTCGTGGCTCGTTCAATTATTAGTGTTGATGATAATGATTGCTGCCTGATCTACATGTATTGTGAACTGTGATTCAAATATTTGACCCCGTTGATGAGACGATCGACCCAGTGCGGCGTGTTCGGTTTTAGGAATTTGTCCTGGGAATCAATGTCTGGCGAGAATGAAAAAAAAAAAACACTTGTAAAAAGTCATCAGACTTATTAATAAATATTACTATTACAATGCACTTATATTAATTATCGCGACATATCGTGAAGCACTAGAGTTTGTCGTTCGATGCCAACTTGTATATTAATATACAAGGAGGGAAAACGTGTATTCGCTACACAAATGTTTTGAATGAACACGAAAGATCTTCCACGGGTTACACGCCGCAACTCCGAGACTTCTTAAATTATTTACATTATAATATCATAATATATTAGCCGACATCGGAGCGCACACGGGAACTTATCGTAAAACAAGCGCGCTGCGGAAAAGAAAGTCGGCGATTTGGTAAGACGATTTTTCTCGCTCGAGAAAAACTGAAAAAAAAAAAATAAAATAAAACTCAAAAAATTGTCATACGGTAATCACGCGCACGTGCGTGCAAAATAAGACATTGCACCAGTACTCCGTGCAGCGGCTCGATTCGTACACGAAATACCGCACTATGTAGGTACCGGTAAATATAAACAATCCGTCTGGCGTTGTTACACGCGGTGGGATCATTTCCCTGTAAAAATGAGATAACGTTTTCATTCAATAAAATAAGAATAAAAATCCGTTTTACCTTCGCTAATAAATACCATACGAAATGGAAGTGGCGAAGAATGACGCAGTGGAGAAAAACGATATTTGATTTTTGTAGGAATATGGCAACGGTCATTTCATACCGTACACGAGGAGTACTACGGTGCGTAGACGTCTATATTATACGGATACGCATAGACGAAATAACAATACGTATATAATGTTCGGTCGGTAATACGAAAAGTTCTTTAATATATATATATATATATTATGGTGTGATAAATAATTGGTGTGAAATGTTCCGGGCTCAGACGCCCGAGCATATTTCCATTATAACGATGTGAAGCCATACGCACCCCATGTCGACGATGGCGATGAGGAAAAAAAATCATTTCTACATCGAGAATTTCGTCCCTCTCGCAACCTTGCTCGCATGCCGTAATTAAGGCCCTGGCAACGACCCGCCGACCAGCAAAAGTGCAAACCGTACGTACGGGTGCGTATATATATATTAATTGTCCTTTCGGTGAAACGCGTTTCCTTTTGATCCTGCGCCCGCGGAGAGGTGTTTACGCGCTTTTCGCTTCCCCGGGTGCAAACACCAGCCGTACACCAGCAGCATATTATTATATTTTTGTACACAAAAAGAAAAAATATATGTATATTATAATATTTTATAGACTGCGACAGTGAATTCGTTTGTGTCGAATACGTTCTCGACCACGTTCGCTCGTTCGTGCGAATACCATCTGTATGCATATACTTATAACAATAATAATAATAATAATAATAATAATATATACATTGCGTATGGCGTATGCAAACGACCCGGTGGCGTGGCGCGAATTCGCGTTAAATCGTTCACCAACGCGCATGGCGACAATGACGGTAGGCTGCACAACCCAGCGAGGTATCAATTTTAAATTAAAATGCGTACAAATATTTGCTTATTGCCTTCTCTTTCTTTTTATTCTTCTTCTTCTTCTTCTTATTATTATTTTACCTCGTGGCGCCCACGTATATGTAATATTTATAATTCGAAACCCTTCGAAGATATTTTATATTTCGATATACAACCGGGTATCGTCTACTGAGAAAAAATTACATTATATTTCGCTGCACTTGGAGTAAATATCAACAACAAAAAAACACACGCGCGCGCGCGTACCTGCGCTATACTTTTCGTTGGAATTTTTTTTTTTAATTTCTTACTTTTATATACATTTATATTGTTTGCACGCGCGTGTTTAATTACGTACACGATGAATTATTTCCACGCGTTCCCCGGTCTCAATACGACAGACACGATAGAAGTGGTTTATTTTAACCTTTTCGCATCCTGGAGCAGTTTTATTTTGATTATCTCCTCTTGCCGACCTATGAAACTCACCGCATCGTCTTGCTGCCAACAAAATATACATCTTTCGATGTATATACCTTATATGTTAAAGCTTACAAAGAAAAAAAACAATAATTACATGCGATCGACCATTTTGATGTTTAAGCTCGTAAATCCGTACACTCATACATGAATAAAGAATCAAAAATATGCACGCAATAATTCGCTTTATAACACGTACAAATACATTACATTTTTTGACGCCTTATTTATGAATATATTACGGGTGAACCCTAAAATAGTCTCTTTAGTCGCTGATTACATAATAGAATATATTAAAACAAAGTCATCAAAGTTTATGTAAAATAAAACAAATCGTTACGACTTAAAGGATGGATACTGAAAAAGTGTTTTAATACAATTAAATTGAGTGCATTTGCTAATTGATCATGTTTATAACAATTTGCATATAAAAATACCGTAATCTACAAGAAACCTTTTTTTAAAATGATGCAATTTATAGCGTGGGTATTTAAAAAAAGCATAATAATGTGCTTAATAATCTTTTTTTATACTTGTAAACTAATATTACGAATTCCGATGGTTTTTTTTTTTTTGTATAGCTATATTATATAGTCAGTTGAAAAGTTTTATGTAAAATTACGTTAAAAGTTTGAAATGGGGTCAATGTGAATGGAAAAACATTCTTCTTCCTTATATTGTTTATTTTATTTTTTTCAACTCATCTCACCCTAATCTTTTTTGACTTTAAACTTCGTTCAACTTTAAACATGAAAACAAAGTGTTTTTTTTTTCACACCCTTTTACCTTCAGTTGTCATTATAATGATACCAATTTAAACGATCACATAAGTGTTACACTAATCTTAGAGGTCAAACGATAGTGATTTATAGTTCACGTTGTGTGTAGAGATAATGCTTGAGATAATACATTACGATGAGTGTTAAATAACACCTGTTATTATGATTGAGTTTATTTAAATTTCAAAACTGCATCAACGTTTTGATTAATTCAATTGAATAAATTACGATAACTTATTTAAATGTACTTGTAGGTATTATTTATGCATTCCATATAATTGGTATTGGATTTATATATACATATATAGTTATGAACGAAAGTATATAAAATATATATTGTAGTATTTATAATATAATATAGTACATGATTATATGGATAAAAAATTCGAGAATAAACTTACAGCACGGATTATCTGCTAATATAATTTTATAATATTATTTACATGTCATCTATCTTAATTTATTTAATTATTATTTATTATTTTTATTTTTTTTAATTAATTTTTGAACAACAAAATGGAAACTGGTTTTTTTTCAGAAAACTTATTAAAATAAAGATCACACTTTAGAGTTTACCTTATTCATTTCATAAATGTTTGAGTGAAAAAACCAGTGTTAAAAATAATTGAATGATAAATTATCATAAGCACAAGTGTCAATAATTTTTTCACGATTCGGATAAATATAAATCTTAATGATAAATACATCACATCGGATTATAGTCAATAGTAATAAGCATTTAAAAACTGTGATTATCATTTATCAATGATCGTTGATCACTGCTTATCTAGAAATACCTGGACGGAAAGTGTACGTTTTCGAAAATACATTATCCATACATTAAAAATTTATCTGGGCCATGGTCTACAACAACAGTATATAATATGATCAAGATCTTTTTTTTTTTTTGTGGTTGGAAAGGCGGACGCGTATACCTACCCCGATCTAAGAGAGGATTACTACCCCGGGCAAATATTTCTCTCCCGGATCTTTCTTCTACTCGTATTAGCACCGGCTTGATTATTTTTCCATCGGATAAAGGTCGAACCCTTCCAACCATTTCATTCACTGTATACACTCGAGAGGACATTCGATTTACCGTACACGCAACTCTATATCTCCACGTCACGCCCTCTCACTCTCTCTCTTTCTCACGCACATATACACACACCCTGTTTCTTTTGCCCGGGTCCAGATATTTTTCTCGATTCTCTCCTTTCGATCAACTACTTGTTATGAAGTATATATCGGTCGTACTTAGATCCCTTTGCGTGTACTGATGCGACTTTATTATTGTTTTGCAGGGATCTCTTGATTACTCATTGTAGCGTATTGTATAATATGACGGTGTTACTTGAACAAAACCGTATTGACCTTGTATTGACCATAATCGCGACTTTACTACTGTACGCAGATACAAGCGCTCTTCAATACGTTATTGTACTGATATCCGATGGATAAGACAACAAATACAAACGTCTATATTGAAAACTAAATCACCTATGGATAAAAACGACATCGAGTTGACTGTTGATTGGTGTCCGCCGAACCGGACCATGTACTAATTTTCCGGCAAAATCCACAGGTCAGGTCTTGTTAGATTAGGCGTGTATTCTGTAGCAAAGTTCGAATTCCTATGCCAAAATATGTCTCAAGAAACCCATTTGATTTATACATTATATCTGCGATGCAGTACAGGTGTGTGTACATTATGCGTGCAATTTGGTTTTTTTTTTTTTTTCAACCGGCGCTCATTCGCTTTACATTCGTGTAATACACCGCTGTATACTACTGCCTATGCCAGTATAATTAATGTCTATTAATCAGTACGAACTTATAGTACTCGAAATTATATAAACACTAGAACAGGGTTAATTGTAAATTAAAATAAACTCAAACCAATTAAAGAATATACATTTTTTTTCTTTTAATCTCAACAGTGGGGAAACGAGAAGTCTGCACTTTCAATAAAACATCTAGACATGCACTCGACACTCTAATAATCATGCTTATGCGTATATACGATGATAAACAGTAGAGAAAAAAAACTATGAGGAAAAATAAAATCCTGGGATAAACATATATCTAACGAAATACATGCGTATTATTTTATATATTCAGTGGTACCTATTCGAAAAAAAAAGACTTTTATGCGTTTTAAATACGTCAATTAAACGGGATTATCACCTCCGTGCAAATTAATTAACTTAGGACTGTATTATATATAATGTCTTCGGCTCGGATAAAAAACTCTAACAATTATACTCCAAAGGATGGTGATACCGGACTTCTAAGCACGAAAACCATTAGGCGTACGGGAAACGTTCGTTTAAATACTATTACCCTTTGATGTTGTCTAATAAATGTCTCATCATTTACTTGTCGGTTTCTATAAATGTTATAAAATGCAGTGCTCTCTTATTGCTTAAACAAAAATATGTTTTCTGTTTTTAACTACAATTGATTTATACCGTTTATATTATGCATTTACTTTAAGTTTATTAAATGCGTTAATATATGCATGTATGGGTACTATGGTGCTTTTTAGGTTTTCATGTGAACTAATTCCTAGAAGATTGAGAATAGCTACATAATTAATTAAATCTAAATTTCACTTTTAGTTGATAAGGATAATCATTTCAATGCTTTAAATACTACAAAATGTATGAAAATATATTAAATTAAATAAAAACTTAGGTGAAGTGAATTTTATCAGCTTACGTATAACAATATGACTTTTAGATAAAATGATTTATTATATATTATTTAAGGCTATTTAGTTATTGATTCTTGAATATTTTCAGTGAATTTTAAGTGTTTATTTGGAGTAATATGTTGTTGAAAAGCCAAGTATCTCACAGTTAATAACTAAACATATTCGTTAAAATAAATTATGCAAAAATCTTCGTCTAATGTTTCTTTTATTAGCACACGTAAAATATTAAAAATATCTTTCGAGCATCATATTTTATAGTCGACCAAACCCCAGTCAAGACGGTTTTTTAAGTGCGACAGTTTATTATTATTTAAGTACCTTTAAGTTTACAACAATAATACATTATTCTCGAGAGTATCGAAAAGTGTAATACATTTGTAACATGTCTGTTTTTTTTTGGAAAATTTTTTACTTATCTAAGATCAAAACTATACCCATATTTATTTGTAGAAAATATTAAGAAAATTTCAATATCTTTACCATAACAGTAAAGATATTGGTATTAGTTAATCTCCGTAGAACACTTCATCATACTGTAGCATGTTTCTCAGAACAATATAAGTTATATTATCTGTATTGATAAATAATTAAACAAATATATACATTAATAACAGTTGAAAATAAAATTACACATTAAATTGCGGAAAAATTGAATTGTGACGCGGTGATTAAAAGGATGAAACTATGCAATTACATGTATGTTAAAATTGTTAAGCAACAATATATTAAACGGAAAAAAATAATTTGATACAACATATTTATCCATTTTCTTTACGTTCAAACAGTTATATCCCCGCTCTAGTATGAATATTATATATTATTTATATTCTTCAGTCCTCGTAATAATATCGTGACGGATATTAAAAGATGTGAATTTTTTTTCTACTCGATGAAATTGTTTTATTTTTGTTCTCGTTTTGTTGTGCAAAAAAAAATTGTATAAATCACAAATTAAAAGATTCCTACTTAACTCACATCAATAAGTAATCAATAACCGAACATAACACATAACTTAGTAAAATACAATATAAACTTTTTTATATGCTCGACAATTAAAAATGATAATATATGACATTTTAAGATCGAACAGAATGATTTTAGTTTTTTCAATAAAATCCATGATACTTGTTTTATATATACAAGGGACATATTTTTTAAGATTATGTATAAAAGCGTCAATTAATTATATTTTACCAGCTCTTAATGTTTTTCGAGTAAAAATTGATTTCTCCACGTTGCATGTTGGATATTAATTCTCAATTCGATAGTATATTATAAAATACTATCTTAGGATAAATTATATCCATATGTTACACGTGTTTTAGGAAGTAAAATTCAAAAAAGCAGTCTGCTGAGAAGCAAGAGTTTAGCGCTGATGAGGTATTTTAGTAAAAGAACGGGAGTTTCCAAAACCATTAAATACTGTTACGTAAATATTATAGCAGATTCTGGATGTCAACTCTTTATTGTGTTAACTGAATTATTTGTTTGAATTTGAAAACGATGATGAATTACCTATCAACTAATACCTATTTACTCAAACACTCGAATCGATCATGTTATAAAATATTTTTATAAAATTTAATTTAATAAACAATAAATCCCTATGGTATGCTCGGAATCTAAAATTTATATTTTTTTCATATTTTTATAATAGTTAAATCTTTGTAAATTACCTACCGTCCAATAGTTTTGAAATAAAATTCCTACATCGTTATAATACATTAACCATAACTATTTGTGGAGAAAGTGTATAAGTTTTATTTGCACATTTGAAAGTGAGTTAAATATATTTGGTACCTAATAAAAGAGCCATTTGATATTTGAAATGCTCTATATGATGTTGTTATATAAATATATACTTTCATCATGGATTATATTTGACCATCCCTAATATTCTCATATTTGCTTGTATTTGATGAAATAATTATCCAGGCAGATTTCCAATTCAATTGGAACCCAAACGTCCCTAACTGATAGAAAATTATAATGCCATTTGATATTTTAATATTACTAATAAGATTTATAATTTATTCATTTTTATCGCTGTTCGTAAATATTTTATTATTAGATACTATTTTTCGGGAAATTATAATAATAATTGTTTCAACGTTTATAATGTTTTTTCTTTTTTAATAAAACTAAACGACGTATAATCTGTACATATATAAATTATAAATTTACATCACATAAAAAATATTACAAATATAAAATAGTGGATGTATATTATAATAATCATATGTATTGTTGATGGCTCATGCGAAAAATTTACAGATTTATTCAAAAGATCGTTGTATATTTTATGCAAACAAATAGTTGCAGATTCGATTTTATTGTAAACAACGTAAGCGATTCAATAGTAATAAATAATATTATCATACAACAATTTAGGGTGTCACCTATTTTCATAGTGCGTGAAGTATAAAAATTTACGCATAAAACCATAGATAAAACATAAATAGTCAAGTTCGACTGTTTTTTTTTTTTACGAACAAGTTGTGATCGAATTTGACTACGTCGTGACCTATACGGCGATAGGATACAGTCATACATTTCTCCTGTCGTACTATAATACTAGTATATGTGTGCATATAATATACTATACTGTTATATTAGTGTTAACTAGAAATGTGTTCACGGAGGGGAAAATTAATGAACGTGTATATAATTGACTGTACACGGGCCAAGCGTATATATTATGCTATGTTGTAAGCTAAAATAATTATTTAGTACTTACTGACGTCGGTGTGGTGTCCATGTAGACCAGTGGTCGGCAACCGGCAGCCCGCGGGCCGCATCCGGCCCGCGAGTCTATTGAATACGGCCCGCTTTAAATTCTACAACAACGAAATTTAATTGAATAGGTATCATATAAAAAAAAAATCATATCAAAAAAAAATTGTATGTTCTATTAGTGTATTATTTTAAAGTTTTAAACAGTTTTTTTTTCTTAGTAAATATTTTGGAATATAAAATTTTTATTTTTGTCTAGCCCGCGAACTCTTTTTAATTTATGAATGTGGCCCGGGAGTCTAAAAAGGTTACCGACCACTGGCGTAAACCATGGTCGTTGTCGTGAACAGCTGTCATTTAGGAGATGATTATATAATATTATATTATATAAAGGGGGGAAGAAAAACGTTATAATATGACGTACTGTATATAATACACGTGCATAAACACAGTATAAAAGTGCGAAAAATATGACTTTGAATAAATTAACAGATCATATGATGTATATATATATATATGTATAAATATATGTATATAAGAATGTATAAAAAAAGAAAAGAAAAAAAACCCCGAGAATGTGACAAAAATCCATTATAAATGACTTAGCTTTTCTCGGCATTATTGACATTTTTCATTTTTATCGCCGCTATGGCGTTATATATCATATGTACTCGTGAAATTCGGTTCGCGCCAAATACTTGATTGCATTTAAAGAGTTTAATGTTGGTTTGCCAGAAAATCTTCGTCCAACAGTGTCACGTTTGTTTTGTTCTTGTGACAAAACAAAAACACGTCTTCCTATACGGTCCGTACTCCGTACATTATTACTACTATATCAGAGATGAATGCGTGCGATTAGGCGATTGCGTGATTCCTTTTTCATATTTTTTTTCTTCTGCGTACGGCATCGCTCGTATAATATATAAGATCTACATATATGTTACGTAAAAATGATATCAAAATTAAACTACGTTCATAAATTACATTTTTATGGTAAACACACCAAACGACATGAGGTCGATGTGCCGACTCGGGCGCGCGGAGAAAACTTTTTGCCTACGTGCGTTTGAGTTGGTCTGAGAAAATAAAATTAAAATTAAAAACCAACAGTAAATAACACAATTATTTTTATATAATATAATTAGAGGTGTTTTTAAAATATTAATATTTACGGCGTATGGAAGAGAAGAAAAAAAGTACAAAAAAATATACGAGTAGTTATCAAAACAACGGTATGCAACTGAAGTATAATGTTGTATTCTATCGTAGTCATACAGGAGTGACGACGAAATTTTAGGACTCCCTAAAGACCAGACGCTTTTCCACCCTCCATTTAAGTAAATAAACAGTTGTTGTTGCATTTAACAGCATGAAAAGTATTATACTAGATGGATTAGGATTTTATCTCGTGACTGCGGCAAAAATCGAATAAACGATTATTTTCAACAATAATTAATCCCTACCAAATTTACTCGGCATCAATTGTTTTTTTTTTCTAGATAATAATTTAATGGACACGAGCTTTTTATGTATTTCCCTTCTTTTCAACAATGGTGCTTTACGTAATACGCACCAATGATTTAGAAAACTGTTATGATTTAAGGCATAAGCAATAGCACTTCTATAAACAGGTGCTATATTAGTAATAGCTTTTAAATTTTTTCTCGTTAAAGTCTATTATTTTAATTTCTTTAATTAAAATTTATATTTTCTAAGCCAGTCATGTATAGATAGTAAAAATGTATGTATACTATTTGTTTTATTATTTTTCTTTATAAACTTAAACATTATATTTCAAGTACTTATTAAAACATTAAGAAGTTAATCAAAAATCAGTGAAAAACGGATACACTTATGTACATGTTAAAAGGTATCGACTTGTTTTATGAATAAAAATGAAAATCGTTTTTTAAAGAAAAACACCAACAAACAATGTGCAGTAAATCCACAAACATAATACCTAATATGGTATGCGTAATACAATATAAATATTAATTTCATAATTCGCATAATTTCAAATACCAATTATAATTCCATGGCCAATACCTATTTAATTTGCATTCTTATATGCACAAAATGTAGTTTAATCAAAAATAATTTCTTTTGGATCTCGTTGGCCACTTTGCATCTACACTGAATGCTACCTACATATTATAGTGTACCAAGTTGTAAACGAGTATGAATATATATTATATTATAAATCGTTCCTCGGGCTTGTATTCAGAGATTTATTTGAGGGTGGCTAATAAAAATAATGATAAATACGAATACCACAAAGCGTAAACCACCATACACCAATATCCAATAGAAGTGTGTTCAACACAACCGAACATATGTTAAGGTCAGCGGACATATTAAGCTGTGCATATTATAGTCTATACCTAAAGTTTTGATAATAATTTCACCACGAAGACAGTTTAGACATACCAAACACATTACTATAGGTCTCATATTTTAATCGATATTCATCTCGAAATGATTACCATTTTTATAAACTATGACAACTACGCACACTATGCCGACACACCAGGCTGATTATCGTATTAAATATTGTAACTTTATCAGCGTGCTTCTTTCTGGGCTAAAATTTTCGGCACTACTGTATCAACGTTCAATACAAATTCCGTATCCACAAAAAAATGAGCTACATTCCTTCTCGAAATCAACATCCTGTTTTAAAATTAATTCTGTCTTCAATCGATGACTACATAAAATATGGATTAAAGAATTAAGATAATTCTGAAATGTAATATCATATGCTTTTCAGTTTCCAATGTGCAAACAGTTCAGCGAAATTTTTAGAAATCTTCTCAAGAATCTATTTTTAAAATTCTATACTCTATAGTAGGTATAACTGAAATTTGATACAATCTCTTTGGCTCTGTCGCGTGTTTGCAAATAAACAGTGCTAAAAGTCCAACATATATTGTTCCAGTATAACCATCTAAATCATCCACATAAAATGGATTTCCTGATAGATTATATACCCTGCAGCATGTTATACAACATAATTGCATGTAACTAGTCGAATACAGGGAGTTTCTGAAAATTACTCTTCGATATACTGAACATCATCGTTTTTCTCACGATAAAAATTCCCTCCCCTTTCTCTTACTTTTATGTCTAAAGAAAATCTACGGAAACGCGTTAATTGTAATAGAGATCACCCAGCTACAGAGTTATACAGATGTGTTAATTAAAAATTAAATTAAAAATCATGGCCAGTTTTTAACACAAAACAACGAGAATCAAAATAAAATGTTCGTTTTAATTATAAACGACAAAAAACAACGACTAAATCTAATAACAAAATTGTTTAAAAACACTTGTCTCGCGACCCGCGGGTAAACTGCACTTTTATATCGCTATCATTAAAATTCAACAAGTCTTATATTAATGGAAATCATATTGATTATATCACAATTCTATTAAACTAGGACACCTACCATTAATGAAAACATCTAAGAATTATGTTTTATGTATTTATAAATCATCACAATCGATACAAAACTACGAAAATTATTACCAAATTTTCTGCATTTGACTGAAGCAACAATGTAACAAAAGGCAAAAAAGGTGTCCATCACGATTTATAGTAAAATCATTCAAAAATTTGTTATGAAATATAATTTTCCATTTGTAAATTAAGTGCATCATGTATACCTAATATACAGAGTGTTACAAAATGATTCATCCGATTTAAAAAAATCATATTTATTGTAAAATTTGATTAATCATGATAGAATAAATTTTATATTTTAATGGATTATTTTAAGTTTTAGGTACAATGCTTATAAATGTTCAATGTGATCCTCCTTACTTGCACGACACACATCTAAGCGAAAAGCAAATTCCTCATAAACCTATTGAAGCATGTCGACTACAACCAAGTTGATGGTGTGTGTAATGCGACTTTTCAATTCGTCAAGATCTTTTGAAAGGGGAGGTACATAAACAATGCTTTTTATGTAACCCCAGAGAAAAAAATCACAGTGTATAAGATCCGGCGAACATTAGCGTCATTAGTACTGCAGCGACCGATCCATTGCTGTGGTATAGCTGATCGTTTAGAAATTTACGCCAAATGACTAATAGTAATAAACTGCACATTATCGCGACTTATCGGCAATCGATAAAAACTCGATAACCCCACCTTTCAGATGGTCGGTGCTTCGTTTACCTCAAATTACAGGAACAATATTTATAGTCCACTAAAATAGAATGAATCATTTTGGAACGCCCTGTATATAGCTTTCATCTGTATTATTCGCATCGATATTGCAATATGATAGAACTAAAACTATTTGGGGACAAAACAAAAAAAAAAAATGAATAAATGTACCTATCTATTTAATATATAGGTACAATGTATGAAACAATTTAGGCATCATGATGAGTATTATATTGTTCATTTTGAAAAAAAAAAATACACAAAGTATAAAAACTGTGCGCACTATGTCATTTTGCAGACGACGACAATGGAAAATATTGAAAATAATTAAAACATCAAGAGTAATGATTTAGTCGTGCGAATTATAATATATTGATAACACGTATAATTTTATGCATTATGTATACATATACCATGCACTGCAAATATACATTCCGGCTAATACGCAAATGTATATCGTACATCGCTATATAACACGTGCGTATCCCATGTGCAGTGCGTAATATACTATATACACATGGTATAATCGAACACCAAAGCTTTCGCGGCTACCCTAAGAATAATTAATTAAACATATATGCAAGTGGAAGGTGGTTTAATGTTTACGGATTTCACGGACATAAACACGCTTCTGGTTTGTACCAACACATACACACATATTATACGTATATATACGTGCAGCGCGCATACCCTACGCCAGTACTAAACTCTGGTGTATATATATATATTTATGTATGTATAGCACCGCCTTCAGTGGCGTTACTTCGGTATATCCGTACCCAGCAGTAGCTGCAGCCAGCAAATCGTTACCGGGTCGCCCGCGGTGGGCACGGTCCGGGTGTGAGCTTTGGAAGGCATCGAGGGACCGACAGAGAAGGGTCCGCGAGCTCGACAAAAATTCATATTTATAAGACCATTAAATAGCGCGATGTACAGCGTTCGCGTCGAAGACCTTCCCCTCGTCGTCGTCGTTGTCGTCGTCGTCATCGTACTCGACGGGGGACGGTGTTGTATAATATTTGACACAATATACGTATATGCATGCTCGTGTGGATAATACGCGCACTTATGTATGGCTCTAAGCGCGAACTGGTCGTCGCGAAATTTTATTCGGTTCGCGTCGAATGGTTGTCGTGCGAAATCGATTTTTTTTTTTTTTACCGTAAACACAGTGTAATAAAATAAATGCCGCGAGTTCAGAGACCCGCTGCTGCGATTATCGCCTACGTCGTAATGTCTGCACGTATACGAGTATATTATATTTATATTGTTCGTATTTAATAAAATAATCCAATGTTATAAATCGTGTACGCGCGACTACAACAAATACCTATAATATTACACGCATAATTCGAATGTTATAACCTGCTCGTGACTTGTAACGTTTGAATATTTGTTTGGGAAAGTTTGAAATCCTATAGAGATTTATAATAATGAGTTACAAATCCGTTTCGGAAAACAATGCGATAAATTAAGTAGGACATTTTTTGTTGCATTTATTTGTATAATTTGAAGTCTATAGATATTTGTTGTTATATTATTATAATTTTAAGTGATTAGCTCTATTTTACGCACATTATATTATGTCAAAATAAAAATAAATATTTAAAATATATTTAGACTCTATGTGAAATGATGTATTACTTATTAGTTATACATGGTGTGTTCCATAGAAAGTTTTACACGATTTTAACCAGCAAGATTGCTCCCACTAGACATTAACTTTTTTTTTCTGGCAGTAATAATGTTGTCGCGAGATTTTTTTGGAATTTCTCAGTCATTTTTTATAAATCCAAATATGTAATTGAGAAAAACTGATAAAAAAAAACCAACATTTCCGGGATAACGGTTTTTGACAAAATATAATCTTTCAGCTTTCTCTTTGTAGCTCAAAAAATAATATTCGTACTTAGGCTTGACATTTTCACTGACTGCTTTATAATATCGCCGTATTCAAGAAATGATAATATTTTCCAAATATTTCGACTTATTTTATGTTATTCTGCAATTAGATATTTTAATTTTTTTATTGATGCGATTTTATGATTGTTTTTAATTGCACATAACTGCGCTTATCATGACCTTTTTTTAGAGCTAGTCCACGGCCCCCGGTCAGAACATAACAATATAATATTATTACGTATTTACATTACTATATTGCGTACCCGTTTGTTGCGGATAGTAACGAAAACGGCGTGTGTGCACGGGAATGGATGCGTATAATAACAGTAATGCGTACATGGTATATATATTATAAACGCGAACTCGCGCGGAAGGACCTTTGCGTGGATGACCCAATACGCTGGAGGTGCGCGGCGGCCGAATCGTGACAAAGGATGCGTGTCTACGTACACATGCTGCACGAGAACGCCAGCTGTATAAAATCGGTTGTTTGTAATTATCCGACGCACGGGGCCACACGCAGTATAATTTATTTATTCGCCTGGAAACCGGCACTTAAATCGGGAACCTAGCTCTTTCATCTATTCACAATATATGATGTACTTTATAATATATTGTCAATCAGCTATATTATGCTCCGCGTGCTCGATTGCGACAGTAGCGCTACCAAGTGGTTGGTTTTGGGTGCCTGGAACCAAAACCAAAATCCCTCTTGAACCAAAATGTATGGATATCTCATCAACCTTGGACATTTGGAACATTTTTTTTAAATTTACAATAATTTTCACCGGGATATTGCAGTTACTATACTACACTACATGACATTATAAAATATTTGGTTCAAAGAAAGGAAACAATTATATTTGATAATTTTAAATTTGTTACATCTATTTAAAGAAATCCCCAGGGGCCTAGCAAAATCCGAAAATTCCCTTGCGAAATCGAGTAGTATCTTGTGCGTATATGGGTACAATATTTATTCGAATCAAATAAAGTATCGATGCAATTTCAAGTTGGCTCCGGCAAGTATTTTTTTTCAATTTGCAAACTTTTGGGACCATAGCAAAATCTAAAAATTTCTAGCAAATTGCTGAAGTAAACATTTTTTGCTAACATAATGTGCTGGTGCCAACTTTACGGACATGTTTAATAAGATAAATACAATAAATATGAAATTGGTACACACATTAAATTTTTTTTAATCATTCAAATTTTGAAAAAAAAAACTTTAGGGAGCCTATACGACTACACACCATTGGCGGACAACTTCCTAAAAAGAATCCTACATAATTGTGCAACTGTATGCGCATAATAATACGTCCATGTATACATAGGTACATATGACGTGTATTAGTGATGTGCACACCTATATATAATGGCAGGTTTATACAGTAGAAACTCAATTAACCGTCATTCTCTGTTATCCGTCATTGGTCACCGCTGAAAAAAAAAAGTTAATAAGGCGATAAGATGACCACGATAAACTCGTCACGGTGTTAAACATGGTAACTATCTAGTGTATAAAAATAGTTTGTATATAATATGTTGTATAGTTAATTATTGTTTAGTGTGGTATGTATATAATATGTAATAAGTATGAATTTGTTTAAGAAAACACACACGAAATATGTTATATATACTTTTTTTGCAAAATTTCTATTAACCGTCTGTTCGATTAACCATTATAGTCCTGGTCTCGGCGGTGACGTGTTTCTACTGTATAGCACGAGCATGTTTGGGATATATTTTTAAGGATTCGTGCGGGAGCGTACGCGCTGTCGATGTTCGCGAAATCTATATAGGTACAGTTATAGTTAGAATTTTTTGAACGAGATGCCTGTGCAGCTTTACCGAAAACAATTAACCACCCTGGCACGATGTACGTTTCCTCAGCCCTCCCGTAGAAAATTGGATTTTCCGGAAAAACCACTGTCGTACGAATTCTAATTATGGTTATACAAATTCATACTAAATGCCTGTAAAAAAATTGAAGGAAATGTAAACGGGGTGGGCTGGGGAAACGTACGTCATGGCACGCAAGATATACGATCGAATATAATTTACTCGAGCATAATATTACCCTATAGTTCTACAGCGTTTCAAGTTTAACTCTGGACGGATTCTTAAACGCGTGTACCTTTTATGTTGAACTCTTCGACAAATGTTCAATGAACTGACCAAGACCAACTTTTTCAATTTTTAATTAATAGCATTTTATACATACTATGTATAGTGTTATATCGCTAAAAATTATTCGGTGTATACAATTCTGTTTATCGAAATTCTAACCTCGACCGCTATGAATGAATTTTATTTATATTAAAATTAAAAATTCTAAGATATTTTGATGTACGTATCCCCAGCTCCACCCATTTTACCTTTTGCAAATTTTTTTTTTTTTGAGCAATTAGTATGCCAATCCTATGAATTCCTACGATATGTTTTAGAATTCCTACGAAAAAATTCCGGCCGCAAAATCAAAATTCCTGTGGGTGGAGCTGGGAACACGTGTCTCTACTCCCACCCATGCCTAATAATAGGTTTTTTGCAAATAATTGCATACTAATTGCTCGAAAAAAAAAATTTGCAAAAACCTATTATTAGGCATAGGTGGGGGTGGAGATACGTGTTCCCAGTCCCACCCACAGGAATTTTGATTTTGTGGATTTTTTAGGATTGGCATACTAATTGCTCAAAAAAGAATTTTTCAAAAGGTAAAATGGGTGGGGCTAGGGACACGTACGTGATATTTTGTAATTCTTAAAAGCTTAACAAAATACAATTTTTTATAAATAATATTTTTTTTTCACCTATACAAATATCTAGTTTTATAAAACGGTCATGGGCCGGTTGGAACACTTCCGCGGGCCGCGAGTTGGGCATGCCTGATGTAGAGCTTTTATGATGATTTCTTCAATAATTTATGCAATATAATCAATATATTCTATTAAAAATTAGTGTTCCATTAATTTTGCCATAATTTGATCGTAATACATCGATAACTTTCTGTCAGGGCTTTCATTGATATTTTAAAAACAACCATTATATTATCACGTATTAATCACATTTGAAATTAAAGATCTAAAGATTTGCTATTTGAAAATTAATATACGACTAAAATATCATTCTCTCTTTGTTATTAGTCAATGCGTGAAAAAAATATCATTGAAAAACCAATCGGCTCGTTTTAAATCCAAACCGTGGTGCACTAAAGTTATGGATGCTATATGTACATATATAAACCATACACCTGCAACCCTCTTCTACTTCGTCGATGTATTATGCTACGCACGAATCAGTTAGTTTTTCGGGGAAGATATTGTACTATTAAACAATTTTCCCTTTTTCTGAATAAACACGTCATGAGTGCGTGTGCTCGCCCGAGCGTGTAATTCCGACGAATATGTACGACGAGTCGTCGACCGGCGACGGCGAAGCGGTTATCGGTTTCACGATCATTTTCAGTCGCTTAAACTTTATCCACGCTGCAGGTGTAATACACGTGCGCGTGCATATATTATCATGCGCACGTAATGCATACATGTACCTACGCGTACATCGCGGGCCCTGGCAGTTACGTATAATATAATATAATGATATTACCCTAGCACATATATTTCACCTACGAACCGGTTTCCGCTGTAATTTATAATATTATCCTTTATGCGCTCGTATGCGCTCGGCGGCGACGCTCGTTTGTACGTTATATCAATAATACTATATAGTAGGTAGTACAGTACCTACTTACACCGCCGCGGATACGCGCGCGCTCACCGAAACTTACACGAATAAAACTGCCGCTCCGGCGTCAATAATCGGACACCAGATCTTCAACTCGGAAAAAAAAATTATGAATTTACACATCGCGGCGTTGCTCGGTAAACGCGTTTTGTATTTTATGATTATATAATATTTTGTCCTCTCTCTCTCTCTTTACCACGCGAATGTCGTATTATTATAATGATACATGTATATAATATTATCTTCTTGGTCGGCGGGTCGGCCCCCCAGTTCATAATAAGTCAACGAACACATCACACACGCGATCTCGTATGCGTTTGTTATTCGGACATAATAGGTACGCATGCACGTGGATATTAATATTGATGAGTCCGATTTCGAAAACATAATATACCTAATGGTATAATAGCACGCCGTCGTCGTCATCGTCGTCCTCGTGTCGTACCGCTGTGTAAGCGTATTATAGGTATATATTATTATATACGCATTTCCGGGGCAAGAGGAGAACACAAAAACTGTCGACACATTGTCTATAATATAAAAGTTTTTATAACGTTATACAAGTAGTAATGTAATATATTACTTCTAGCGGAAACCCGAACAAAATATATACTATATTATCAATCGACGCGATCATCCGATAGCGATTCTGTTTGCAATGGGTCGTATAATATGCTAATCGCGTGGGTTATACAGTCGAGTTTGACAGCCCGTCAGGTAGAATGTATATATATATATTATTATTATTATTATTATTATTATTGGACCGTTTTGTCGTAAACAGTCCACTGTATATTTATTTGTATGACCTACAACCTATTGTTTTTTTTTTTTTTTTTTACCAATTACCATAGGTACCTACATTATGCTGAAACGAAATTTATTCTAAAAACTTTGCCATCCATTATTAGAGTAGATACTAAATATTTCCGTTCCCTGTAATACATGCATAGTCGCGAAAAAAATATGTTCATGTATACAATATAAATGTTGGTGATCAAAAAAAATTTGGATTTTAACATCACGTAAAGTAATAATAATTATGGTTCGCAGAAAAAGGATATGTTTTATTTTAATCAATATTACTTGAGCTCTCATTTAGAATACCACAAAATATTGGAAACTAAAATATTGATTTGTTCATGATTTGTTTTTTATGTGGTCATGTGACTATGAATCTGTAAGTTATCTTATTTACGGAAGTGCATCATTCACGTCCGGTCAGACATTCACGAATTGATAATTATTCCGCTATCCAGTCGCTTGTGTTTTTCGCATAAACCTTCTGAAATTGACGAGGACACGTGCGTATTATAATATAATATTAAACGCAAGCTTCTTCTCTGGCACAGTGCCGTGTCTCCAGCGCCGTTCTCCTCCCTTGCGTATACATACGAGCGGGATGTTGTTAGTTTTCGACGGTATAATTAACTCTATGTGCGCGCATACACAATATCGTCGTTCGACGGATGTATAAATCTGCATAAAGTGCATATACGTATACATAATATGCGTGTAGTCGGAGCGAGAGCGTGTACATAAATATTACACTGATATAATATTATACAGGCGCGCGCGCCCGCGCAAATTCTATATTATTATATTACATCGCGGCGTCGACGGCAGCGTGTATATATTATTATATTATTCCACAATACGGTGAGTGAGTGAGAAGAGAGAGTGGGTGAGGGAGAGAGATTTCCATCGTGTGTAAACCGAAATGGAATGCGACACGGACGATGGCGGACGGAAATATTATTATTATATACCACCGGGCATAGCACTACTCACGTCGTCGTCGTGTCGACGTCGTGCCAATCAAAAGCAAAGCGATTTCCGTCGGCAGCGTATTGTGCTGTGTGTATACATTTCATTATTTTTATTATATTAAAAATGCGAGTACCACGACTCACTAGTTCTACGACGAGAATTAATATCATATTATTATTATTGTTGTTGTTGCAACGCGTATAATATGTGAAATCTCGTTCTGTTGTCGGCGCGAACTCACGTAAAATGCACATACATCAGCGTTGACGGCGTTCGCCTTGCCCCCCCCCCCCCCCGAACGACTAGTGCAGCGCGAGGCTAAGACCACGAAATGGAATACAATATATTATATTATGCGCATAACAATAATCTGTAATATCCGCTAGAAATAATAATGTACGGTGCGCGCACACGGTGTACGATTCAGTGTTATACAGAGCGTGAGCGTCAGCGCGGCTGTGTGTGTATATCTCATCGGATAATCGAAAACAATAACAATGCAACAAGTGGTGGTGGCCCGGTGGCGGCGAAGGCGTTTCGTCTCAATGCATATAATAATAATGATAATAATAATTTACAATAATAATAATAATATGTACGCATAATCGGCGAGTAAATAAAAATATCGCGCGCGAGCACGCGGGTTCGCATGATGAAAGATATGTGTAGCCCGCGGGGTGACGGCGGCGTCGTTGCTGCCGTTTTGTGCGCGTGAGACCATTTCCACCCCGCGCGCGTAAAATTCACGACGTCGACGACGCCCGCGGCGGCCCCAACGACAGCAGCAACGACGGCGGCACCTGCAAACGTCGGAATATTATATTTTTATTTTGTATTTTTTTCCCCGTCGCTCACCACGCACGCAAACACACACACATACACACACACACACACACACACACACACACACACACACACACACACACACACACACACACACATACGCACACACACACATACGCACGCACACACACACACACTCGCACGAATTCTGTCCCGCGGCCTGCGACGAATAACAAAAACCAAACAAACGCGCCGCTTTCTCTCCGCCGTCACCTCGTAACCACCGCCCGCCGACCAACCGACGAGCACACACACATTATTCGAGCTCACACACGCACACGCCCTTGTACTCCCGCACCCATCCGCCCGTTCGTTTGAATATCAGCCGACACCGAGAAAATTACGCGTCGTCGGGTTTTTTTCCCCTTCATAATATACGTATTTCATTTTATTTCTCTCTCTGTCACCGTCACTGCCGCCACCACCGCCATCCTTTCTTTACAACTACTACGTATATATTATAATATAATATTATTATAATATTATACTATATAAGACGCGCCGCTGCTCGTCGACCCTCGCAGCCGCACGCTTCTCTCGTTGCCATTATTATTTTTCATATACGCGTGTATTACACACGTAATTCTATATCTTATATAATGTAATATTATATATTATATAACAGCGGAACACGATCGGTGGCCGACGTACACTACCTCTGGAACACCGACCGGTAGTAGTGGCAATACTAGTATAGTTGTAATAATAATAATAGTAGTAGTAGTAGTAGTAGTACGTAATAGTAGTAGTAGCCGTAGTAGTAGTGGTAGTAGTAGTAGTAGTAGTTGTAGTAGTAATAGTAGTTAGTTGTATAGTAGTATTGTAGTAGTAGTAGTAGTAGTAGTAGTAGTAGTAGTAGTAGTAGTAGTAGTAGTAGTAGTAGCTTCGTACACACCATATTCTCTACACTGACGACGACCCAGCTTGGCCTTGGCGACAGTTGCGCTGCGTAAAATATTGTGAAGAGTGCGTGTGTGCACGTGTATGTGCGTGCCGCGTGTTTGTATTTCCACGCGCGCGTGTGCGTGCGTCTGACGAGCGTGTACACAGAGATCCCTTCGAGGGCCAACGGCGGCCACCGGCGATCCACTGCTCCTCCAGCCCTTGATTTCCCTTTTTTTTTTCCTTCCCCGTCCCACGACCGCCGCAGAGACCTTTCGCCTGCTGCCCACTCGCCGCCAACTCTATCCTTCGCTCGCACGTTCCATTCCTAGCCGGTCGCTCACACACACGCGCGCACACAACGTCATATAGTCGTCGTTGTCGTAAACGACCGCTCGCGTGGATGGACCGCCTTTTTTCCCAGAATACGCGTACACACGCATACTCATACACGTATACTCGCACACACGAATACACGTATACGCACGCATACACACCACGTGCACATAAATTCGCGCGCGCACACACGCACACCCGTAAACGAGCGTGGACGCACGGACGCATGCACACGAGAGTCGCTAAACAATGCAACGCGACGATATTGAACGCCGCCGCGGCGGAGGTTTTTTTTTTTTATTTTACTTTTATTTATTTATTTTCTTTTTTTTTTTTTTTCGTAGGCCCGGACGAACGTACTCTCGCGCGCGCGATAGACGACGCGACGGCCTCCGCTGCCGCTGTTGCCGATGGGGGCGACGCAACCGTCGGCGGCTTCAACATTGGCGGTGCGGAGAGTGCGGGATAATGCAGGCGTTCCGCACCGCACCGCATCGCGCCACCATGAATTATATATACATATACACGTATTCCGTATGCGTGTGTGCCGCGGCTGTTCCGTTGTCGTCCCAGTGAACGAACGAGCGAGTGTGTGTGCGTGTGTGTGGGTCGCGGTGGTCGGTGCCGAGCACGGGAAAAATAAGAAGAGAAAAAAATATACATAAAAATAAAGAGAGAAAAAAGAAACGACGACGATAAAACGCGCGGCGGCTGTTTGTTAGTGTATGCGTGTGCGCGTTGTACGTGTCCTGCCGAGCGCTCGCACACACATACAAGCGCGCAACGACTCGAAAAAAATAAAAAATAAAATAAAAATGGCTTCGTCGTCGTCGTCGGCGACGATGGTAATAATAATAATAATAATAATATATTAGTAGCATGGTGTATATAATATACGCGCACATACTGCAGTGTATAGTGGCACCGGAGGAATTGTTCGATTTTTTTTCTCTCCTTTCTTTATCTATTTATTTTTATTTTATTTTTTTGTTTGCAGCGCTTGCCGACGAAAATATTCCAATATATATATATATATATATATATATATGTGTGTGTGTGTGTGTGTGTGTGTGTATTATATTCATGTGAGTGTGTATGTGTGTGTACTGTGTACATCGCGTTGTCATCGTCGCGCGTTCCGTATCGTTTTCTACTGCGATATCGTGCACACAAACGACGGCGACGACATATATTATGCGTTTCTGTACTGGCGCGTCTTTGTGTTTGTTGGCCCGAAAAACACTCGTCGTCCGCCGAGAATATAATATCGCGTTTCCCAACCGCTCGTTACCAACCGCCATCGTTTTTATCGGTTATAACGCCCCCGGCCGCCGTTATTTTCCGTATTACTATTATTTTATTATTATTGTTTTTATCATTCCGATTATTGTTATTATTTCATCTTGTTAAAACGCTCAACCGTGTGTGTATACAATACCAAACGATAATAAATTATCGGCGCAGCAGTCCCTATTGACTGGTCACCCCCTCGTCTTTTGCCACCGCGTGAGGTCCATTTTTCATTAATTAACACTGTCCGCGTGCTCGTTGTTTAGTGACACCATCACCATGCCGCCGCCGCTGTTGCGTTTTTCACAATACCGTTTTTATCCGTCCATCCAAATGATTGCAGCCGTCGTAGACCCCGAACGTGTTTATATAATAGAAAAAGTATACATATGTGTTTGTGTGTGTACAGAGGTAGGTTTCGCAATTTATACGAATTCACTTTGTCGTCGAGTTGAAAAGGTGAAAAAAAAAAAAAAAATAAATAACTATAACTCTTCAAGATTTATTGACTTTACCTGTGTATAATATGATGTGTTTCTGTTGACCATTTACGGTCGGACAGTCTTTCAATGTCGACGTACTGTATTATAATTACGATTGGACAATATCTGTGGTGTTTTTGCTTTTTATCGATACAGAATTATTAATTCTTTCCTCCTCCAGCGATTCAATTCCTCCCGGTCACCACCGTAATCAGTTGGATTTCAACGTGTCATCGTGATAACATATTATAATATTATCTCTTTCGCAGGACATTCGTAGTACAAGTGTAAAACCGTTTAAACAATTAGACACACATCGGCGTTTGCGCCAATCAATCACGAGCCACAGTCGGAATATTGAATATGTACGTTTTTTTTTTTTGCTTCCGACGCGATTCATCGCATATTATAATCCAATATAATATAATAATACAATATCATGTAATATAATACTTATTTCGCTGTCGTTTTCGGCAAGGCGCATCGTGTAGGCAACTCGACTGCATTAATGATATTCGCCGTACCGGTTTGCCGTGCGCGAATCCTTTTTCCGCGATATCGCGTGCCGACGAACACTTCGAAACCATACGCAATTTATTTCAAGTCGGCCCTCCCGAGGTACGCAATCTTTTTCAAAACCGTGCCAATGTTTTGCAAATTATTTACAAGTTCATTTTTAGAAACCCCCCACCCAAAAAAAAAAAAACAAATTGCGGGTCAACCTCACGTAGCCCACCCAACTTCACAAACGTAATTTATTCGGCTTTATTCTGCCGTGGAAGCGGTGGTGAGACAATATTTTACGGGACGCGTAACCACGTTACACCCCGCCGTATTACGATACACGACGCATTTTTAAATTGGTATATCGCCTAGGTACGTATATCTACGGTAGGCTATACCGATATTACATCGCGGTAATCTCAGGTGCGACTTTAATATAGGCGGTAGCGGTGTGCAGCAATATTGCCCGAGATACGGAATTATTCGCATATTGCCGGAAATCCTATTACATTACGTGCGAAAATATAATGTGCCGTAACAAAATATTATTTACCGTGGATCGAACTGCGCGGCCCGTCATTGTTTAATTGTACACATTTTTTACGTGCAGCGCTTATAAAATATTTCGTCGGTTCGGAACCGCATCAATAATACATGTCCAATAATTAAAATGCGAATCAGATGGAAAAGACGAAAAAAAAATCATAATAGGTTTATCCATAAGTTTCGTTTGCGACGTTCGCGTGAACTGTATATGATTACGTCTCATGGTAAATCCCAAAAATAATATCAATTAATCCATAACAAATATTATACAAGTATACAACTCCCGTACAAATACACAAACTGTTATGGTTTTAAAACGTATACGTCATATATTTATTTCGATTGAACTGAGTTAACATAAAATACGTATAAAGATCTGTTATAAAGGAAGCATAAAGAATCGTCCATTTATAAATTATAACTATAGGGAGAAGGTAAAGCGAGAATAAAATATAATTATCTAATCGAAATCATAAAGCAAATTTTTGTTTTATTTTATTATGAGTAGTAATAAGGGCTAAACACGATAAAATTCCTAAGGTTGAAAATGGAAACAAGATTTTCGGTGATTTCATTATTTTTGATACTCAAACCAGTATTATAGTATTATATTTAATATTGATTCAATTTATTGATATTATTATTATAGTAAATAAAACTAGAAATAACAGTATTCTATTGTTAAACATTTAAAAATTGAACACTAATGAACTATCCGATATAATAAAAATATTGTAATGTGTTATCAAAATTAATTCACAGCTGATAATAGGAGCTTTTTGTTTTACATATTATAAAATAAAATTATTTAAATAATTATTAATACTGACTAGTATTTTAAATTAATTATAATTTGATGAATACTATGTATAAATACATTTAGCGTATAAATTAAATTTTTATAGAGAAAAAGTTCAATCAAGTATTTTGTAAATGAAATTATAAAATATTAAACTGATTTCTATACATTTTTGTTGTAATAAAAATAGAAATAAATTAAGATTTTACTAATGTAAAGCATAGATCAGTTGGTACTGATAATTTGGAATGTGTAAAGACGATCAACGATTTGTAAAAATTAAACTGTTTTATAAACATGTTAAACACATTACTGTAGTATCATTACACAAGGATGCAATATTATGTACGCTTTGCATGTTTTGATAACCCAAAGTTGGATAAACTTTTAACTAAATATATATAGGTACCAACATCAGAATACAAATTCTGTAAAATGATTGATCAACCAACTGTGCGAGTTGAATAAAAACAAGACAAGATGGTCAAAATATCTTCCCCAAAACCAGCTCTGGATATTACATAGTATATTACAACGTAATGCACATCTCAAAAATGTTTATACATATATCTATTGTACATATATTATAATATTATATAACTTTTCATTAATCCCCGAAGATGTAATATTTTTCTTGAAAGTAATCTACTACCTACAGTAGTTATAACTTATAATATTATTAGCACTAAGGTTCATAAATATAAAGTGAATGAACGTGACCAATATAGAAACGGATGCTCATTGATATTAAAATAAGACTAGTGTTCTAAACTAGTATCGTACCTATTCGTGTGTATTTATGTATACATAGTATAATAGTTACAGGCCGTGGCAACAAAAGAACACATTTTAACAGTTCTAAATCATAATATACTGTACACATATCTGCCTACGTAAATATACATATATAAATGAATGAATATAAGGGCACTAATCTATTTTTGAAAATTGTGTTGTTTACGAAGATGTATAGAGATCGACTAGAGAATGTTCTTGACTTTAATGACTCTCGCTTTTATGAGCATATATAGATATAATACCTAAGTGTGAAGTATGAATGAAAATATTTAGGTAAAGAACGAGGTCAGTAAGAGTATGGGTTTTAAGTATAGAAATGGAAAATTATAATCGCGATGTATTATGACTTTAAATTTCTTTTAATCTTTTTATCTTTCCCTTCCTTTCACCTTCGGAAATCTTGACTATATCATTGAGATAAAGCTTTTCTCAGACTGTAAATGATATTAATGGTGTACAATGTACATGTCTTATAAGTACCCGTATACACCAATATATATGTATGTATTATTTTGAGAGCTTTTCATTGAAAAAGTTTCTGTCTGCGTGTAGTCAAGAAAAATAAAATAGGAACATCCATCTCTGAATTTTCGTACTACAGATCTCGAGAACAATGCGTAAAGAATAACTATAAACAGTACCATGAAGGACTTTGTTGTCGTCTCTTTGATCGTATTTAATACAGTTTTGGTAGTGAGTTTATTACACGGCCGACCAAGACGAATGTGACCAAAGAATATAACCATAATACATACTTTGCTAATGACAATGATTACTGAGAAAATATCGAGCCAGTACGTATTATAATGATATGAACTATAGGGAAATGTTGTAAAAAATATACCACAAAAAATATACGTAAATCACTCAGAAATATTCGATTATAGCATAATATAAAGTGTAACCATAAGTCCATACGAATGACACTTTTGGAACGCAATTTTGATAACGAAAGCTTTGGCTAAAAAATCTGAATCTCTAAAATATCAGGATATTTGTGATTAAAGTGAAGGCGCATATTTAAAAGGTATATATATCAATATTATTATATAGTAAACAATTTTATTGTAATTGTTAAATAATGGGGAAAATGCCGACCCAACCATCGGATCTCAGGTATATGCTGAACGAAAATCATGAAATGTTTTGAATCAAATCGAAAAGGTTTTGTTTGAAACTGTGTAGGTATATGCATTACAGTAACCGTCTGCGGACATAACAATGCGTGCAAACAGAATATAAGGAGATAGTACGGCCGAGGTAATACGATATAGCTGCGGATAACCGCGTGGTATAGAATAGGAGTAGATGTGCACGCGTGGTGGCTCGGATATATGGTGGACGCTTACGGATGTGTGTACCCATAAAGGATAACGTTTTGGGAAATTCGATGGACTTGGAAAAGCTGTGCGCGTACAGATAGGACTCGAGTGAGCGCCGCGCTAGAGAGCAGGACGAGAGAAAGAGAAAGAGGGAGAGAGAGGGAGAGAGAAAAAGAGAGAGAGAGAGAGAGAGAGAGAGAGAAAGAGAGAGTGAAAGAGTGAAGAGCATTATGGGGGTGCACACGGTTAGCAGGGTGGCCACGGGACGAACCACATCGATCCGAAAACACTGCCCTGAGGATGGCAGATGAAAGACCCTTAAAACGTTAATGATCGAATCTAGGTTTCCGGGGATGTTACCACAAGCCGTATAAATATAATATAATATATAGTTACGGTGCACCCATCGTGCGCACGTTTTAACGATATAGTCAATAGTGTATGGAAAAAATATTTTATACCCGCGGCAGTGTCGATCGCGGCACATAACTGTTATATATTATTATATTATACGCACAAGCAACGCGCACCGCGATATTGTCTATCGGATCTTGAAATTATTATACACGCGTACGGATACTGAATATTGTACGGCGCATCGCAACGGTATAAGGAATTATGCACAAATGCCGTTGAACAACGCAGTGAAACGTGTAGGCCGCCTGTGTATAATAAAATCGGAACGTACTAGCGTATATACTATATAGTCACCGTTACCCGTTCGCAGTAAAATAAAATACTCCGTTGGAATATAACATATTGTTTTTTAAACATGTGACGGCGGCGTAACGTGCACGCGGACCAAAGTATATGACATACTACGTGTTTAAAATATTCGTTTTTGAATTTCCGTTTCCGAGAAATTGATAAAGTTGCACTTTTATCTTGACATCGTTTCCAAAATGATTTTCACCAACTATATATATACCATACACGTGTTTAGGTACGCAATTAATTATTATTCTTTGTACAATAATGATGTTCTATATTATTAACGAAAAACATGTTGACTGTTTAACCTGTAGATGTATATCATGTGTTATTATTATGCCTATACATTGAATAATACATATTGTATTATTTTTTCCGAATAATTGTAGGTTCGTCTAAAAATCATAAAAAGACACAATTATGAGTTGACGAATAGTCAAATGATATGTCTTATTTTGAACAATGCACTTTAATTTTAGTATCTATGTGGATTTGGAGAATATCTTATAATTGATTTTCTCCAGGAAATTGATTGTTCATTAAAGCGTAGCTAAATGTGTAACAGTACATAATATTGATTATTTTGTATTTTGGGTCTCTTAACTTTGAATCAGGTATAGAAACCAAGTTTCAAGTTTAAAAATTATCAATCATTTATTTACAAATAAGAAATTATTTTAAATTAAAATAAATTTCTCAATTTTATGTAATAAAAGTAATAAGATTACTAACATACATTAGTAATCTTTTATTGCTAAAAGAAATATTAAAAGAATTGTTAGTATTAATTTTAAAGTTCTTAGGGAAGGCCATCAAATACCCTTTCCTCCATGGATCCACGACTGTATATGCGGTTTTATCGTACACAACTGATGCAGCGGTTATTGTACTCATATAAAACATTTTAAATTAGTGTGTTTATTGATTAGTTGATTTTAAATAATAATAAGATACGTTCTTAATGTTTTTAACTAAATAAACACTTGCACACAGGTCAATCTGCTTTCAGAAATATTTATTTTGTTTCAAACTGTCGTATAATATAAAAAATAAATTGTATTTATTTACTCTGAATAAATAACAAAAATTAATAATAGTCGTGTAACTTTTCTAGTAAATTTTTTAACATGCATTTCACGGCTGTTGATTTTTGCTTGATAAAATAATATACTCGTATGAGGGCAGATTTTCGCCTTTCAACCGTGATTTCCGTCGATCGACTTTTTAATAGCCAAGGGCAAAGGCCTATAAAAAGTGTTGCTGTTTGTGGTCAGAGATGTAGTCGAGCTTCGGTAACATTAACATTACGTTTCATCAAAAGCTTATAGGCAGCAATCACGGATTAATGGCTTGCGGGATACATGGACTTCGCATAAAATTATTATAAAATGTTTTTTCTCTATAAAATAATACACTTTGGAACACTTTTAATATTTTGTATGAACTTCAATAAAATAAAATTTATAATCTCTAAATATGCAAAAACATAAAACAATTAGAATTCTCTTATACTGGATGAAAATGTTAAAACCGCTTTTTTATTTTGTATATTTACTCGTTCACATTTTTCATCCCGAATGGAATGCAAAAGCAAAAGGTTTTTGGTTCGAAACTGGTGTTTTTTTTTCCTTACTGACGTTCTATAGTGAAAAGTAAAATTATAGATAAACTAAAGTTATATATTATACAATGTTTCATTCGATAAAGATCCAATTGTAAATTATATTCAACAAATTGTACCAAATTTACACTCGCATATTGTTGTTTTATAACAAATTTTATAAATTAAAAAATTACTTAGGTATTTAGAAGAATTGTTTTTACAAAATTAATGCAGTTTCACATTATATATTTTAGAGCGATTTTACTTTGTCAAAACTGAATATATTTCGAATACTTAGCAATAAGTTGTAGTTTAATCATATTGTTTTGGTATTTGCTTAAGATTTTTATAATATGTTCGTTTTAATACCTTTTTTATTTACACAAATGAAAAAAAAACTATTTATCCATCATGCTAGTAATATACCTATATGTACAATTTCATAAGAAATATTTCTAACAGTTTTAATTTGTTTTTGAAATCATCATAATATGTGTTTCATCTACAGAAGTCGGTTACAAAAACTATAATTCCGAAATGTTTTAGTGTACTGATATTATAATATAAGCTGTATTGTCTATAATGGGTACGATTAATATCCACTAATTATCTAGTATCAAAGAAGACATGCACTGGGACCTCTATACTTATGGCATTATTATTTGTTGATTAGAAATTGAATGACAATATGCTCCATATATTTTGTACACAATAAGATCGTGTGTACATCCCATAATAATATTGTCCAGAGATATTTGGAAAACTGTAGGAAAACACGGTGAAACTTAATGGCACGTTCGTTTTAGACAAAATCGATTTTACTTGAGTACCTACCAGAGTACCTATTTTTTTGTAATTAAAATAATTATTATGTTATATACTCACCGGTTATTTATTTTGTGGTGATTACGTATAGACGTGACTGCTCTTTAGATTTTCTGTTTTATATTTTTTCGGGTCAGGTATAGAATTCTGAGAACTCGTTGTTTTTTTCGGTTTAACAAAATCTACAACATAACGTTTATTAATCTTCGCGGAAAGCAAATGGAGATCCATATCTATATTATCTCTTTGTATACAATTTGTTGTTAGCTCCTTTATATACTTTGTGTGTATAATAATATAATATTATACATTTGCGATGTATAATATAAGTGCGTATAATGTATAAAGTATATAGATGCGTCCAACGACAGTAAAATATAATATGCGCATTGCTACATAGAAACATAAAATAATACCTATTATTATTATTACTATTATAGTTTTTAGTTTTTACGCAGCCGTTAAGTGTACCATTATTAACCATTTTTACTCCTCTATTAAAATAAAATATATATTGTTATCTCTAGGCTCAAGGTATATATTAAATGAGGTGAACTGAATATTACATTACCGAGTTTCTACGATTTACCCCGCGGAGCATCGGTATGCACTATACGCGCGCAGCAGTTTACAATGTTTATACACAAACACGTCACATTCGTCCTTTGTCAAATCCCTATACATTCTGATGTTCATTCACGCTGAACTGACGTTATACATTATATATATATATATATTAAATTATACGATATACGCGTAATATAGGTAATAGCTGGTGTGTACGTTTTTTGGCTGTCAGACCCATAAAACGTTGATCGGTTTTTTATTTCTCAATGTATAATGTACATATTATATTATATAGCTGATAGCTGTGCGTGTATAGGGCGTAGGGCACTTAGCGTCCACTGTCGTATATATGGGTCCTACCATGCGTTTTATAAATTATTCACACCACACAGCTGATACATAGATTATAGATATTCGCATTAGACAACCGAATAATAATATAATTGTCAACCAGACCTATGTCGAAATTCGTGCACGGGTATATAATTATTAAAGTTCAAAGCGATTTATCCCATTTATATTCCATATACACTCGATAATAAAACACTGATTATCGTTTATCCGACCAAATAATATTAATAATATATATATATACAAATAATAAGCGCAACTAGACCAACACTTTTGGGGGTGAAGACTAATATAATATTAGTCTTCATATTAGACTTCTTATAAAAACAATAACTGCTAAATTCTAATGTAAATATAAAATGGTAATATGGTAATATAATTAAAGGTTAACAAGATTTAATTATAAGAACCTATTATAACATGACTTTTCTTGAATACAAATTATATTTATTTAAAATTTGTTAACTTTTCGAATTATTTCTTATACCTCTCTCAATATTTAATATTGATAAATTGGTAAATCTTTGATGTAGCATACTTGTTCGTAGCCCACTTTTAATTCTGCATATATTGAAAAAAACTGCGCTTACAAATAGCAAAACTAATTACCTATATAGCTACCTGAATTAGTTTGTATAAATTAGGATCTATTACTTTTTGTATGATTTTTTTAACGTCATCAAAACTGAAATTTGTAGGTAAGTAATTTTTAAAGGGTATCATTCCAGTTTTGAGCATATCTCCTAAAACATTCATGACATTAAAAATTATATTCAAAATTAATTTCAAATTGAATTAGATCGTTGTGACAATCAATAGATGATGACATTGATAAACATTCCTCAGAAAATATTTTTTTTTAAATTAATAATGACACTATCAATTACTAAGAATTAAAGATTTCTATTCAATAATCTATAAGTGTTAAAGTATTAATTATTATTATTTCTTCCTCCAGTGACAGTGTCTACATTAAAACTATTTAAATATGTTAGTAGTGTTCTTTTGCATTTTCCTTGTAATTAAAAAGAAATTATTTTAATTTTAGATAAAATAAATTTATATTTATAATAGTTAATACTATTATACTTATGTAAGGTATATCAAGTTATATTATTTTGTTCAGCCAATAATTCAAGTTTTTGCCAAAATATAAAAAGCTTTACCCAGAGTGCCAGTTTTTGATTGTAATATAGTACTTAATACGTTAATAATAACAAGAGAACATCTTTTTATTTTTTGGGAGTGCACAAATCTCCTGTGCACCCCCTCCCCTAGTATCGTCAATGTATATATATATATATCGGTTTGATTTTAAATGCGTATGTTATGTACGTATTATTGATACATCTAATTCGATTAGAACCCTTTTTATGATTTTTAGAGCGTTCTGATTCATACGTAAGACGTACACGTACCCAAGAGATTTATATCATCACAGAGGTGTATCTATATTCTATATTACAAAATTGCATACATTAAAACGCATTTACGTTCCGTTTTCGTTTCTGCCATACACGTATTTAGTAGTATAGGCATTGAAGAAAAAACACATATTTCCAAGGCTCCAAATTATGTAATTCATCCTAAAATAACACGCGGCGGGTGCAATTAAAACGAATTTGTTTTGCTGGAAAGGTTGTAGATCATAGGTATATATGCAAAAGTGTTTCCACAACCCATTCGCTATAAACCAACCGGAAGCCAATCAGCTCAACAAGTACGAAAGTTACCAACGGATGTATTTTCATAAGCTGTTCTCCAGTTGTTTCTAAAAGTGTCGCGTTGCCAAAATAAATACCCGAGTTGTAAAATACAGTGAGAGAGTCAACTTGACTCGCATTAAAGCACACACCGCACAAAAGAATATCTGTACAAAATTATGTAGGTACATATATATTTTATGTATATAAATATGTTAAGAAACATATGAAAGCCCAAAATGACATGACAATTATTACGTATGTAGGTATAAATGTATAAAGCTATTAAGCTATATAAAATTATGTAGGTGCATATATTATATTATATGTATATTATATGTATATAAATATATTAAAAAACATCTGAAAGCCCAAAATGACAAGACAATTATTACGTATGTAGGTATATTATTATGTTAAAAGCTCTATAGTCTTCATAAAAGTATACTCGTGCATTTGGAACGACATTTTACCTGCAGAAAATATTAAACAACCCATACTATACTATTACCTTTTTACGTTTTACGTACATGTCATTTTGAAACAGGTTGCGATTGTGTAAGTATGGAAGTAAACAATCATGATCGTATATTCTGATATGTTTCCAGTGAAATCGTGGTCTAAAATTTTGCGATGGTTATTCGTCATAAACTACTAACATCTATATCTTTACCATTATATAGTAGCCACACGATCATAGTGCATTTTTTTATGAATTAAATATTTTTAAAAAGTCTATGATAACGATTGATTTTTAGTAGTAAACAGAAACTGTATACTGCGATAGTACGATAGTCAAACTCAATAACTGAAAATCTCACTAGATCGATTTGACCAGATTACCATTTGTAAAACATATTACCCTATGGACTGTGGATTTTGTCTTGACACCGAGCTGATAGAAATTTATATAAAATTATGAAAAGTATGAAAAAAAATTCTATTTTACCTGCAATATTAGAAAAAATAGTTTTTACTTATCCATGTTGCAGCAAGTGAAACTATGAAAGATCAAAGGACAAAAATCCCACAAACTACATGGTAAAAATAAACACTGTGTTAAATATATTTCTAGTGAATTATGATTATTTTGATAAAAGTATTTAATGCAGTAAATATTTTTATGTTGAATCGTAATACAGGAAAAAAATTATACAGGTATAAACTTCCAAAAATAAATGAGATTACGTGACAATACTGACAAAACAAAATTACCATTATTTACATAAGTACAATATAAAGTGTAATTTTTTAAGCATAAGTCATACAACAATTCAATTTATATGGTGTTTTCAATAGGTTTCAAAATAATTAATAAACTATATAGTCGGATAAGTATATATTTTCATTTGTTTCTTCCCCGATTATTCGTTTAGTGAACTAAATTTATTGCTGTTCAATTCCCATGTCATTGGATCGTTCAAACGTATTTATTTACGAGAGAAAAAATCTATTAAGATGTCTAGAGTTTTTCACGTATTAAAATAAATTATGTAAATGTTTTTGAAAAGCGTGCGGTTTCAATGGATCGAGACGTTCGCAAAATACTCGTTTAAACATTTTCTGTGTACATTCACTCATACATACAGTATTCATTTATACCCATATAATATATTATACTGCAACAATGACAATGCGGGGTTCGGCAACGGGTAAAAGTTTTCACGTTTGTGTAATTCCGAGTTGAAAGTTTTTTTTTCTCGACTCCACTCTTCCAACAGTACATGGATACATCTATTTGACATGAACGTATAATATGTACTTATATAATATTTGCACTTTTTTTTTATGTAAAACGTATAGTTATACGTATTGTGTGTATAGTAAACGCGATAGTCGTATTTCTCCAGCACACTGGACAATTATAATAATTGTTCTCAATGAATACCGGTGAAGAATCCTTTATTATAGTTGAGGAAACTGTTTCGTTGAAAGACGTGAGACGTCGACATGATAATATGATGCGCAGCCCGTTTATACGTTCTCGGGAGGAGCGAAGGGATGGGGTGGGGAGGTACGTTTTACGAATTATTCAGTGAATTACGTTCATCAGTCGTCTAAGTAACCGTTCTGCAGCGAGACAACAAATGTACTCCACCGCGAGCCGTGGTGCATAGTCAGCTAATTGAATGACGCGCGTAGGACGATTCGTCAAATTAGGACCGACTCTTCGAAAAACGGCCGTCGTTTCCCTTCCGTCATCTTTTCATGGCGCACTCGATATAGAAGTATAAAAGTTATACGATTTCGCGATGTTAATAATTATTATGCGCTCCCGCGGTTATGTCATGATAATAGACACACACACTGTCGTAGTACGTTCTCTCGAGTGGGTAGGTGCACAATACTCGTTCCAGTGGATACAACGTGTAAAGGAAAAAGAAAATAATAATTAATGGACGTTTGTACGCGTGTATAAAACATATTCTACATGACTACCTATATTAATGTGTGCGCGTGTGAGTGTAGTTGCGTGTAACCCGTTCGGTGCCGGCTGCTGCAGTCGGAAACGCAACACATCGAATATGCATCGGCAATGATAAAAGTATACGGACGGGATGTTTAGCGATGAACCGAGCAGTGCATCGGACGCGACGGGGTTCGCGCGCGTTCATTATTATTATTATGTACAGCAGCCGCGAAGAGGTAATTTATTGTTAATTACGTATAACGCGTATTATTTAACACCTTACCTAACGCAATAAACGGCAGAGCGTATGTACCGGCGCACCGCATGTACTACGACGTGCCTTGTATAAAGACGTACAACACCCCTATGACATTATACGAGCGCGTGTGCACGCATTTAATAATAATATATTATTATTACCTTTGTTACGCGCGCGTATGGATTATGTACCGCGATGTTCGGCTCGGCGTTCGTCGGCGCGTGCACGGCCAATACCGCGCTATTACTGGCCGTATGACACGTCACGAGTTCACGATTACGACGCCGTGCAACACAATATCACAGATATTATTACACTCATGACACACCGGTGATATTATTTATGTGTACGGTAATAATGTTATAATAACGTGCCCGCGGAATGCGGGTTCGAAGCGTAATCGCCAAATGTTATGAATACCTACCGGTTTTTTTTTTTTTTTATATATCTTTCGCGCGACGGGAGCTTTTCCAAATAAATACAAATTGTTTTTAAAAGGAAAAAGTAGATCACTCGGGAAACCGCTGTTGCACTTTATTTTATTAAATATAATATTTGAAAATCCGTCGCGTAATGAATATTATATAGCTGCAGCATGCGGTAGGTGTACCGTATAGGCACGACAACTTTTTGCCAGCGATGAGGCGTAACTACCTCAATTTGCAATGCCTTGGAATGCCATGCCTTGGTATACCTAACAATAGCATATTATACGCACATATAAGTGTTTGAAGCGTATACAATTACAATATTGTGTACGATTCGCAGGGATGAGGTCTGTTCGATTAAATATTTCATTTTTTTTTTATTTAGAACAAAGAGAACACGTCGATGCGTGTATAAAGAAATTTCGAAATAGTTTCAAACAGTCCGTCGGCCGTCCCTTCCACGATATCTCGACATTTTCTCCGGATATACGTGTATATAATATACATTACGTTATTGCATCAACGCATGCATGCATATATATATATATATAACCGGATGGGTGGACATCGGAGGGCAAAGAGGAGTCGCGTATGTGTATGTGTATGTGTGTGTGCGTGTGTGTGTGTGTGTGTGTGTGTGTGTGTGTATATATATGGATACATTCTATACGTGTATGTATATAACTATATATATGTGGTGTCTGTGCGTGTGTGTTGTCCGGCCGATATAGATGTTTGAACAGTATACATCGGCCGGGGGACAAAGGTCGGTTTTCAGCACGTTGAGTCATTATATATATATATATATATATATATATATATGTATGATATAATATAATATACACTGAGCGGCATTGGTGCGTGCGTGCGGCACGTGTGTGGTTACGTGAAATGTCAGCGGGAGCGAAAACCGATCCTATTGTTGACATCGGATCCGTTGCGAAGTGTGTAGCGTCGGATTTTCCGCACTATATAACATAATATAATCTAAAATAATAATGTACGCCGTTTTGACGTCAGCGATGGTATACATTCCAGCACAACTCTGTTATGTCTGAAGAGCAATTTCAACCAATCAATATCGGCACTCGTGCGACTTAAAATATGGAATATAACACCGGAAGTGAAATCGTCTTCGGCACATTTTGAGACGGGGCTGGCCAAGAATCACGATTAAAGATAATCAAAAACGATCTCGATATTTTAGTATCGAATTCATAAGCATTAGGCGGGATACCAAGTTATGATGATAGGTGCCATTCCCTATTCATGAAATGAATTGATTTCATGCAACTTAGATTAATAATTTAAGCACGCGATAGTGTTTAGATTGCACTTAATAATAACAATTTATGTTAATATTAATTCTATATCTATAAGTATACTTTATCTTCCTATATCTGCCTAATCTGACGAATTTTGTTGACCTCTTTCATATTGATTACAGCATACATATATGTATAAGTATAGATATTTGACTCTCAATCCAACCCTGATAATTCAGTTATATTTATAATACATAGGTTTGTGTGTGTGTGTGTATGGCATCTGCTTGTTATATTTTCACGAACATAGCGTTTACAGCCAAATACCCCACGTGCATGTGTGTGTGTGTGTGTGTGTGTGTGTGTGTGTGTGTGTGAGTGAGTGTTTAAGACTGGGTTATCGTGTACGGCTCAGGTGGCGATTAGCCCAGATACATGTTATAACGACTAGCATATATACATAATATAATTTGGCATGGGTGATTACTTGTGTGGTTGTACTAACGTTAGAAGTCGTGCATATTTAAAAAGACAAAGGTAATAGATCAAAAGTAGATATTCAATAATGTTTACTCGGTATAATAATATAAAGGGTGTCTCGCGATTGTTTACTAATTATTAGTAATTGCAATATCTCTTATGATAACAAAGATACTTCAGTTTGGTTTTTTTCATATTTATATATATTATATATTATCTTTTAGTGGCTTGTGACTTTAAAAAACAAAATATCTATTTAGTAAGCGTTCGAAAATGTGTCGGACATTGGGTATATTGTTTAAATAACAAATATATTGTCAGATAGTATAGGTCACTTCAAAACTATTTTTGATTGTAATCTAGTTTATTAAAACAGAAAGTAAAATATTTACTCAAGACTCAAGAGACAAGATATACATAAAAGTTAAACTGGGTAAACTTTTAAGTATCATTAGTATAAATTAATTAATTATTTTAAAACATGAATTATTTTCGAAAATAATACTAATATAATATTAATTATTATTTACTTTACAAAAATGTATTATTTTTAATTTTCAATAACATAAATTGTTTAATTATGTATAAAAATATAAAATTGATTATAAAAAATTCGATTTTGGTTTTATTATTTTTATAGATCTGATTATAAAAACGTATCATAAAAATAAAACTTGTAAAAAAAACTCACAACATGATTCAAAAACCACAATATTATTAGTTGACAGCTATAAATACTGTTACACTTTAAATATGCAGCTCTCTACCTATCAATATTATGTATTTATACCTGTCAACATTGCAGGTACATCTAATGTAATATTTTATCATAGAAGTGCTGAAAAAGCTTTATCACGTTTCGCCATAGTGCAAAATCATCGTTTTGAATTGACGTTTTTATTGTAATACGTATTATTACTAATCTGCCACGAATAAGGTTTAAGTATACCCTAACTGAAATAAATGTATTAAGTGATATTTGGTGTTTGGAGTATTCGGTCGTCAGAATCATCCCTAAATAAAGGCTTGCAATTGCCACGTTAAAATCGAAACCTATATTATGTAAATGCGACATTTTTCAAATAATTCAACTCGCTTGTGATTCACACTACAATCCTTTGCTGTATTTGCTTTTCTAATCCACCAAGCCACTTGACGATTCAATATATTACATATACGATGATAAAAAGTCTACCAGTCTTAATAGAATACAACTAATACTTACTTACTAATACTAATACTTACAACTAAACTTTTGCCTGTGTAAAATATAGTTTACGATTGCTTTTAATGCCAATTTTATTGAAATAGTAAATCAGAAGAACTTTGGGATTGAACAGAAATTTTTATTCGATGATCATTCTTTTTACACTATAGACTGTTATCAAATGTATTTTTTGAAGCGTTCATTTACATTAATTTGTATCTTAGTATGATATTATTAGCCTACAGTGACAAAACACAGTTTATTGCAGTAAAAACTTAACGCTCATAATTTTGTCACAAAGTATACTATGTTATAAGTACCACAATTACCCATATGCGGATATATAGAAGTTTAACAATAAGGCTTAAAAAACACTTTTGCCACTAAAATGTAATAATATGGTTTAAGTTACAATACAATAATTACTGACAAATTGAGTAAATTATATTAATGATTACACTTGGTGCGCATAACGGTGGAGCTCCAGTGGCCAGTTGGAACTATAAAATGTATAAATCTACCTTGGTGGGACGTATAGTCTTTACTATACATTGTTATAATACGTATGTTATAAACATCATAATATTACCATATGCCATAAGCAAACTGTGAAGTTGTCCCAATAACAGTTTATAGTTGTTATCATTTAAAAAGCACATAACTAAATAATTTATGTACCTGTGTGTACACATTTTACATACATCCAAAACGCAGATAAATGTACCGAGTTTACATTTCTATAGTGTAGTTGAATACCTACTTAAATCTATTCATGCGTGTGTAATATAAAAGAAATAATAGCGTGTATACGAGAATTTACACCAATATATGTAACAACAAAAAAACAAGTATATATTACACAAATATTTACGGACGAATTATAGAGATAAGTCTTACGTTATATGTATTCACATACATATACAATTCACTCGGTGTCTTTTTTTCATAATTCCCCCGCCCATTCATAATACTGAAAGTCTGAAAATACTCTATAAAAAAAAAAAAGTTAAAAGTACACGTATAATATAAAATGTATATATTTAATATACGTCACATATACGTTGTAAACATATTATATCCGTTGGCCATTTCCTTATTCAGTATACACGCATTCCAAAAAAAGTTAATACTTTGAATTTTCACCAAATTGAAGATTTTAATTTTTAATCTTTCAACGTAGTTTGCATATTTTTATGCATGTTGGCAACAAGTGTACACGAAAACCGAATATGTCTAAATAACAGACGATATTATCACTTAGTGCCATATTCTTAAAATCGATCGCCCACCATCGTGTATAGGTACTGGACACTCATTTATACATATATGTTTATATACACACATATATGATATATATCACGTATCATCCGTACAGTACCATATGTGAGTAAATAAGAAAAATTGTTTATAAAGTAGAGTTAATTGTATTCAACTCAAAAACAAGTGGTCAAAGTTAAAATACTGAATGAAATTGTTGACATTATTTGTCTAACATGAAAAGGTTGATATCAGGATTATATAAGATAAATCTTAGTCCCAAATAACTTTCAACATTCAGTTTATTTCTATATTTATTTTTCGAAAAAATATTTGATAGGGCTTGTTCACATAAATAGGTTTTGGAACATCAAGTGTATCAGTGCAATTTTGGCAAATTTTGGATAGTTTTGCTGAATAATCAACCATAAATGTACCAATGGTATGAGTTTAAATTAGAATATATCAAAAACTTGAAAATCGACCAACGACGAGTTGTATGTAGAGGGTTAGCAAAAGGTAATTGAATTTGATATTAATATTAGTATTTTTTTTACCTGAATCTTTTATAACTGTATCGTATAATTTGTGTACATTTTATTTTATTTTTAGTTCTGACTCAATTTTACACCTTTTTTTATTTTATGATTCATTTCATTATTCTCATATTATATAAATTACTAAATTTGTCCATTTCTATTAATTTTCTAAATTTACAAATTCGCGAGTATGGTTAACAATTATGCAAAACGTCAATCGATTGATCGTTCCAAATCCCAAATACGAAAACGAGCGTTTGAAACAGATGAGAAATAAGAAAATGGATTAGAAGCTGTTCAAATACAAACTGCTCAAGCACGTTGTTCTCAAACGAACGTGCTGCGAGAATCAACATTAGCAGCTGACAGAGCGCTTCTCAAGTCTGTAAAAATTTCAGTAAAAACCATAATCTGTTAAAAACTATGCCCCAGCCAAGACGGTTTCGTGCAAATTCAGCTACTATAATATACAAATCTTGATATTGATATCAATCGGCATAAATAGCAATTTGCCTACCCTTGTTCGCAGTTAAGACAATTGTTAAAACAAAAAGTTAACAATTGGAGTTTTATTATAATATAAATTATTATTATGAATGTCATAAGATATATCCTTATAAGCTTACAACAGTAATCCATAGAAATTCGCCCTAAAACAAAGCAGACGGCCTTCTAATCTCTGGATTCACCATATATTAGAATGCCAATATTATATATTAATTTATATAATATGCTACTTTTTATAGGAGTCTCCACGTATGTAAAGTTGGCACCCCGACTATGTCGTACCAACTTCAAACTCGTACCATGTTTTTGCAACAGTGTGCTAACGTGAACTTGATTCCCCGGATGGAATTTAGTTGTTCTGGAATAAAAAATGTGTTTTAAATTTTTGTTTTCGAAATAGCAAATTGTTTGCAAAAACATGACAGAAGTTTTGAGTTTATATGACAGAGTCAGAGTGCTAACTTCACGTACGTTCATTCTCCTCCGTTTGGTTACTTCCTGGTAGTGATGTGATCTGAAGTTCCTCATTATATTACGTGAAAATACGAGTACCTATTTAACAAGCTCTCTTTTACTACTTATAAAATATATTTCACCAAAAATACTGACAAAAAAAAAAAAAAATATCATTATAGGTAAATATCAGTACCCACTACTAAGAATGTATTATGGCTTATTAGGTTTCAATGTTTTATATTTTTGGATGAATATTCAAAATGTAAACATCAGTAATGATAATAGTTTAAATCTTATATGAATTGTAAATCAAATTATTGTATCACTCAATACAAGTTAAATTGATTTTTATTTACGCCCAAAGAAATTAAAATAATAATGTGAACTAATATTGACAAAGCTCATTTATAATAATAAAAACATTATAAAAAACACAATTTTATTAGAAGAATAATTATAGTATTCAAATTTTTACCTTAAAATTTATATAATCTAATGTTATTGTTTAAACAAAATATCAATCCAGTTAAGTGTATGTGATGTATATTTAAGAGATGGATTATGTGACATTTTCCCTGAAAATTAAGGAACACAATTGAAATTATAGGGCATTCAAGTCCCCGGGAGACTTAGCGAAAGATTCCAATCAGTTTTTAAAATTTCAACAATATATTATCATTGATTTTACAAGCGTAAACACTAAACATATGTTTAATCAATGATATTATTATTAGGTTTTCCTGTTTTTAATATGTCATTTTTATCATCCGACTTCCAGCGTCGAAATGACGATGACGTTTGTAAAATTAAAACAACCGGATCCGTAATTGGATTCATAGTAAAATTATTATTATTATTATTATTATTATTATTATTATTATTATTATTATTATTATTATTATTATTATTATTATTATTATTATTATTATTATTATTATTATTATTATTATTATTATTATTATTATTAT
>JAIPRK010001172.1:0-42111 GCA_025469195.1 Chaitophorus viminalis
ATACACGGGTATTTAGAACACGGGTATTTAAGAACACGGGTATTTTTTATTACACGGGCCTTAACGCCGTCTTAGGTAAAAACACGGGTACACGTGTAATGCATTACACGTGTAATCGCGACCTCTAGTTTAAATATTAACGAATAAATCCTTCATCATTATTCCAGACAATATTATATATATATATATACACCTATTAATCATGCGGTCGATTACATGAATAAAAATCAAATAAGTTCGTAACAATTGAATACAGTCTATAGGTATCTAAATAAATTTGTTTTAATATATTCCTAGCAGATACAAATACACAATCAAAACTAATAATAAACTTATTTTAAATACTACCTAAAAATATAAAACAAAATTAAACTGTTAAAATTATGATTAAAGATTTCTATATAAAAAGGAAAATGTATAAAAAAAAACAAATTTTCAAAAATACATTTAAAAACTCGATTTTATCAAAATATAATACTACTTTTAGCAAAAAATGTTCAAAAGTAAACATAAAGGTTACCATAGAAAAGGATTTGAAACTAAACTACGTTTTCCTTCTTAAATAATGGTTTACCAGAAGAATTCTAGATCATAAAAAAAGTCTTTAAAAAAAAAAAACCAGTATTGTTCTATGAGCATTTAGTATGTTTAGTATTATACTATTATTATACATATTTTTTATACTTACACAGTGGTTAAACAATAATATTTACTGTAGTATATCAAATTAAAACGTGTTATTTTATTACGTAACTAATTATAATACAAAGAAAACAGTTTTAAAAGTATGTAAAGTAAGTAAAATGTTTATTTTTAGTTATATATGTAATAACACGCAGTATTTATATTCCATTTATATTTTACATTATTAAATAACATTATGATGTACCTACACAAAAACTTCATGGTTCTTCAACCTAATTTATTGAAAATAATTGATACCTATATAATATACGTGAAATGTCAAAAAGTTGATATTTATGCATTGAAATATTAAAAAAAACGGGTGGGCCTCACTTTGCTGTACAGTTGGAGGTGGAGTGCACCTCGTTTATAGGCTAGGTCATTATTACAATGGATTTGTTAAATTTAAATGCAATGATAGGTATCATTGTATACGAATAATGATTCTGAACGGAGTTAATATGTTGGTCTAAAATGGGTATATAATAATGTAGTATTTTATATTTAAATTGAAATATAATGCAATAGTATGAAATTTCATAAAAATTTAAATTTCAAACAGTCATAAAATTTTTTTCTTTAAGTCCAGTAGAAATTTTTTATATATTTTTGAAGATTAGCTTATGGACAACCTAGTGTTAAAATTTTGAACCTTAAGTATAAACAGAAAAAATTTTATGAATTTTCAATTACAAAATAACTTGTAAATCATCACGATTTTAACATATTTTATACAAATTTGAAATTTATGGGCTTATAAAAAAAAATTGAGTACAACGATCTACAATATTTTCTAGTTACGATAAGTATAACTTATAATAAACATTATATTAAATTTTCAAGAGTTTTCGGACAGCCAAATAAATTTTATAGATACTTCAAAAAAAAAAACTTACAAAAATCGATAATTTAAATTGTCTATAAATAAGTCAAAATATGTCAAAATACTTTGAAAACTCAACCACCTATATATAACGTCAATATAAATATTTAGTGAAAATTTCAAGTTTTTGCGGTTTTTCGTTTTTAAGTCAGAGCATTTAAAAAAAAATGTGTTTTGTAAAAACGTGATTTTGCGTAAAATTTCCCATTTTTTTGTAATTGTTTTATCGTTATTTTCGATTTTTTTAAAAAATATTGAATAAGTTGCATTTTTGACTTGCCCAAGTACCATTTACATTCACTTTCTTTTCAAAAAAGTTGCTGTTTGAGAAAATCGAAGCATTTTTACTACCAAAAATCGTGTTCTTAGACACAAAAAAATAAAATAATAAAAAAATAAAAAAAAACACACATCATTGTAAAATCAATAGATTCCATCACTCCGTTCAGAATCTAAAAAAGTTCATAAAGTAAAATAAAAGAGAACAAAATGGTGTTATATTTTATTTTGTTTAATAAGCAGACCTAATGTAAACGCTATATAAATGTAAAATAATATGATAAAACAAATTTTCAAATGCGTTCGTTTTTAAATCATGTATAATACTTTGAGATTAATATCTAATCATTTGCTTGAAAAATATAATACCAACTTACAAAATATCTAAAAACAGAGAAAACTAGATTGAACCTTTACTTGAAGATTTTATCAATCGAATTAATTAAATATTCAAATTATTTACAATTATTTATTTAACAATAAATAAATTATATTGTGTTCTTTAAGGGGATGCTACACCCATATATGTTATTGCGATATTTATCGTGAAATTATCCTTATTCTTCAAAACTGCAATGTAATAATTTGCAGATCGTGTACAGACATGCGGTAAGAACATTTTCAACAGGAAGGAAAAATAAATATTTAGTAGGTACGTATAGAATCTGAAATCCACCGATCTGGACAATTATTTAAAAAAAACATTAGAAAACCGTTCAACATAGTGACCTACGACCGCATTTGATAACATAAATGGCGAACGGTATTATCAATGTATATAGTTAGTTGAGCCATCATTTGATAACTCGGCCAAATATTGATACGGTCATCGTAATCGTATTGTTGTTGGCGACGACTGCCGTTGTTAATAATATACGCAGATACGGTACATACACCGCGACAACGAGGGCAATACAGATTTATTGAAGGTAGGAAGTCGAGGGAGAAGAGGTGAGGCGTGGAAAGAGTACATAAATTACCGACGACTCGATCGGAAATTTTTTTTTATCCTCGAATATAACAATATATAATAAAGCTTGAACTCGTCCGTTTTCGATTTCTGTATATACCCACACTCACAAAAATACTACCGACTCCTCATCCAACTGTATCCGTTTATACGACGTATTTCGGTCTCAATCTTTTTAAATAAACTAGTCTATAATGCATCCGTTTATGACGGTGCGGGGCACTGGTACGCGGGGTATTTATAAAACGTTATTTTTCTTTTTCTATGACTTCTCAACCTGTCTCACTCTCTCTCTCTCTTTTTTATTTCCTCGGCTAAGCGCAGACATGGACAACACGCGGCACATGACCACCACCGAGCGTAAGAGGTCGACAACCCGTTTGATAAATGTACGTATATATACATAAATCGACTTCAGGAGAGGTCAAGACTAGGTACATATATATGCGACGACGATGACGCCGTCGAAAACGTTAATTTTATAATATGGAAACGGTCATCGGTACACGAATAATAATAATAACTGGAATAATAATAATATTAATATATTATCAAATTTATACCATATAGATACTTCATCTGGTATACATATCTGTCATTTTTATTTTATTTTTTCGATATCATACAACAGATTTGTAAAGTATTACCTACCGGTACAATTGGACCTACGTCTAAATGTCCAATCACGATAATTAACACAGACATGTGAAACCGAATAATAAACAAAGTGTATGTGTATACAGTAAACACAACCCATTATTGTTATTATTGTAAATTACATAATTCGATTGCACAAAGCACAACACACACACACACACACACACAAATGCGTGTATAATATTATACGGTGTACAGTATAACATACATATACATAATCGAAGTTTGGGGGATATTGTCGCATAAATATATATATATATATATATATATATATATGTACACACATTGATAGCAAACACACACTCGATCACACAGGCGAAGGGGAGAACCGCATTCGAGCGCCGACAATGGACAGACGTACGGACGGTGCAATTAATACTCTATATATGCATGCTGTAGTCGTAATGCGTAAACATTCTCGCGATTCACGTACCATTGCCGATCAAATCCAATCGTCATTGTTAATCCAAAACGCAATCTAATAAATGGAACAATTGTTTTTCAATCAGCTGATATAACAATATATTATTATATTATTATTATTTCGGCCATATCATAGAGAAATACATACCATGTATAATATAATTTATACTGTACATAATATTATTATAATATAACGTGTATAAATCAGATTTACGTTAAGTGTAATATGTGAGACCGTGAAAATTTTTTTAACACACTTCATAATCAAAATATTATGTAATACCTATATAAATTCATCAGTAAATAAATCACGAAACTAATATCGATATCCTCACACATCGTCGTTGTGCAGAAATAACAATACTAAAAATCCACCATAAACGTTTTCCAATATACATACATAATAGAAAAGGTTGTGGTGTTTTGTTTATTTAAAAATAATGCCAGTGTTTTCTTACCAAAATGTTTATGCTCGGGGTCGGAGCTCTTTGATTAAAATAAAAAGAAAAATATATAAATTTCATTTGCTGTTCTAACATATAAGTATAGAACCACATTTTTTAAATACATTGTTAGAAAAAAGGGAGCAGTAAATAAAACACTCTTTAAGAAAATAAATAATTTCCCTGTAAACTAAAAAAAACTTTCTAACCCAACAGAATTTTATTTTCATTTTTTATTCGTCTCAAAAATTATTTAAATCTATTAATAAATCCAATGCTATTTTAAATAAATAATTTTTTTAATCACTACTTAACCAACCGTGACGTTATTAATAAATTACTTCCTCCTTAGATTTAATTCATTTTACATGTTCTTTTTGTGAATTGTCATGACTATTTCCTTTTGTGACTTGTGTTCCATAAAATATATGTATAGCCTTATAGGCTTTAATTGATTTTGAGCACAAAAAAGAAAATAATAAAAATATCATATTAAATTTAATTATTAATGCATTTTAAAATTATTGAAATTAATTGAGGCTACTATTAAATATCAAAAAGAGAATCGGAATTAGTCAGAGTAACAACGGGATTGAGAAGTAACACTTTCACTCATTCTTTGTATATTATTAATAGAGAAGATTATTGTTACTGAAATAAATATTACAGAAAATGTCATGATAGGTCAAACGACCACTGTCCTAAATCATCAATACATATATTCTAATATCTAATAATTAGCTTAACATATTCTTAATATATTTTTTTTCAACGCCTAACTAAAAAACAATAAAAAAATCATAGATGACATTGAAAACTATGGCTAAACATTAAATCCAAATATAATATTATCTCATTCTATATATTAATTTTTCACAATAAATAAATCATACATAACAGTAAAAAGATCATTTCAATTCGGCCGACTTATTTTGGTACGAGCTTACCCCGCCCGTCAACTAGACTTGAAAAATATATTTTCTTGAAACACCAAAACATACACAAACTTTTAGAACTTTTAATCTCACTATTAAATTCGTTTGAAATGATCGACCACAATGATGCAATTGTGTCAGGTGCCCACTGATTCTTTAATTGATCTGTGACGGCGATAAACACAGCTTGACACCCGATAGACTACAATCGAGTAGTCATGTACCAATAGTAATATGCACACCAAATGTGTATAATCGTTAGACAAATACGCGGTCTCTGGTTTGAATTATAAATACTCGAGAACACTCAATTGACTCTGTTCATCATACGACTTTGCTTTTCAATTTGAACTCTCATTCGCCCCAGCTCTATAATAATTAGTAATAAAACAAGTATTTATTAGTTATTTTGATTTATATATTATAGTAACTATTTGTTCAGATATAGACTACGAAACTGAACAAAACACTATTCTTATGTCTAGCTATTATATTTATATAAAGGATTTATATTTTATTATATTAATAAGGTAATGAAATCAATCAAAAGAATCACCTACACCTCTCTAATTCAAGTACTACTTATATATATATGTTCCTTTTGATCTATTACTATTTTTAAATAATCTCATTTTTTTGAGCAAAAATATAAATGTTTAATTTAATACAATCGAAGCTTTTATATATAATATGAGCAAATGAATTCTTAATAATTATGCTACTTATAGTTTATAATATCTTATGCTGTTTAAAGATTGGTGAGTTTGGTAATAGCAATATGCACTATAGTTCATAAAAGTAAATGACCTTATAGTTTCTTCCTTTCGCAGTATATTGTTTGTGTAGCACTTTTTACATATTCGAACTAGAGTTGTTTACACTCAACTTGGGTATATTAAAATGTTGGAAAAGTACTCGAGAAAACAATCGTGAGAATATTTTAAAATTTAAATGAGATTAATCCAGATCACCTTTAACATCGACCGGATGAGGCGTAATTAAAAATATTATTACACTGTGCACAATGTTTTATATTTCAATTATTCTCGGCGCCATTCGTGAACTTGTTTCAATAAAATTATACTTTGTATGTGCACTATACGTTTTGGCTCGGCGTGAATCGTTACAAAAAAGAAAATAATAATAATACACGTCCGACGCATATAAATATGCATAAAGGTGATAATTATACGATGTGTATACTTCACGGTATAAATCAAAAAGTTTCACATATTTTCATTGGGTAATCAAAAAGCTGGTGAATAAAATTCAACTGATCACCATAATATACTGCCATTTCACTACTTTTTCATTTTTTATCAATTCGATTACAACGAAAACTATTGCGATCGTATAATTTACAATACAACTTTAACCGTGGTCGCGACACACGCCGATAATATAATATTGTACATTATACTACATTGTATACTTATCAAAAATGTGTGTGATAAGACCACAGAAACATAAAACGACATATTTCATATATATCTGTACAAAAGACTCTCACTCGAAATCATGCACTAGCATCCCAAACGATTACATAAATATTCGTGTCTATATACAGCGTTAATACTGACTGCAACGTGTTTGTGTTTAACTGCCGTCTCGCTAAATTACCAAGACGCGCGAGAATGACGTTTGTGCGTTCACCGCGTCACTATAATACAATACAATACCGTACTGGTGCTGTAGTCGTATGTTTGTCCTGCAGTAATATCAAAACGAAAAGTGCAATCATCATCGCTGACGCACAGCTGTTAACATTTCAACGCCGTCAATTATGATATACTGCACGGGATAGGGAAAAAAGAAGACGAAAAAAAGAACCCCAAACGCGACTCATGTCTCATTGGGTATATAATATTGTATTATTATAATAGACGACAGTGGCGGATTAATATCTGACCGACGTGTTTGCATTGTGAGCCAGTCACGTATCTCAGAAACGACACGATTCCCAAACCATCATATCACGCGCGCGCGCATGCTAGCTCTCGTAGCTCGTAGCTCTTGACCTCCGACAGGTATTGTTCATATTCACGCGTGTACACACACACACACACACACACACACACACACACATTCATACACAAACGTATCCAAGCGGATTTCTTTTTAATAATCATTATTATTATTAGTATTACGTCATCGGAGGAAAATTTACAAATTATTAAAATGTAACCTTATTATAACGGTTAACAGAAGTAACTATATACACGCATACGTTTGTTTTTTAAATTGTATGACCAAAAGGGAAAAATGAATTGCAGTGGGATCATAAAAACGGACCAAACGGGTTTCCTATTGCGGTGTCGATGATAATATTATAATGATGATAATAATTGTCATGCCATCATTTGTAGACAGCAGGTGCCGTAATTCGTCCGGCAGACACCTGTTCTGAACACGCTGTATATGTCAGCGCGACTAGAAGATTACTCAAGCGTATCCCCTAGGAACAAAAACTCATACGAATTATAAACAATGTATTTACAAGTCAAGTTTTTCCTTTAGGTCAAATTTAAAAAAAAAAATAAAAAATTATAAGTGACTATCATTAAAGGTCGTGACCGTGACTCTTCTTCTTCGGGAGTTCGATATGTGTACCTAAGCAATTTCAACAGTGAAATATGAAAGAAAAATAAAATTGGAGATGATTTTTACAAAAGAGAAACACTTTTAATGAAATGTTTACAGATGGAACCGTGTCAGTGCCGCTTTTGATTGATACTTAATTACAATAATTTTATCAAAAACACGTTTTCATATTTTCGGTGTAATGCCTCTGATGTTAGTTCTTGATAGTTGTTGAAATAAAATTTTTTTACAGAAATAAATTTAAAAACTTCCACGCAAAACGATTTAGCACTCCGTCCAGCTTTGAGGTGTTGGTAAAATTATAATTTTCAAATAATTTTTCAACATCTCATCTCATGCAAACACTATATTCGTAGGTGCGTATGTCCTTATGTCGTTTTAAAATACATCGAATCTTTACATAGCATTTTCAATGACAATTGATGCATTGATGCCGGCGAGTAAATCGCTGTAAACCAGATAATGCGCTACACATGTGGTGTATAATATAGTACTGTATAAAGTAGGGCTATTTTTTTTTCTTTCAGCAGAACTTTGTTAGGTATTGCGGCACAACTGCACTCAATGAACTCTGATGATAAACTATTGTGTCGGTATTTACTCGCACAGTTCACAAGAATTTACTTCCGATACTACGCCACCACCACCACCACCACGGAATTAGAATATACATAGAGTCTGGTTATTTTCCTCCCATCGTCCTCCCAGAAAAGTACCACCCAAACCGGTCGAATGTGACCATCTATACGCAATAATATTATATATAGGTAGGTACAACTATTCTACAATCGTGACAAAACCAGCTGTGTAATTGGGCTCTTCTATCGTTCTGCTCTTGAACTATACAGACAAAATTTTTACTGTTTTCACGGAGGCGCACAAAAGACTACTTTACAATAAGATGAAAAAAATCATTTTTTAATACCTAATACAAGATTGTAGTACTTATATAATATTGTATGAAAAAATCGAAATCAAGCAATAGTAATGGATAAAAACTTAATTTAAAATCAATACGCCAGTGTATGGATCTACAACATACATATAATACGTAGGTAGTAATAACCGACTGCCGAATTCTTTCACTAATTATTAATACAGTAACATTTTAGTTATTTACTATAGTATAAATATAGTGTAGAATAGAATATGATTAATATATATATTCACGGATATATTTCCGTTAGACGGACATATAAGCGTTTCGGTGGATTTACGATTTTCTATTGTCAGATTTTATGACTTACAATAACAATCTAGAGCCTAGAGGAAAACGCAATTTTCACGACTGTTATGACTTTTGTGAGTTATGAGAACGCTATAAATGGACTCTGGGGTATTCTATCAATCGCTGATATTTTATTTCGCCAATTTTAGTGCCAAATCGAGGTCAGTATATCCATGCAGTATGTGGGCAGTATTTAGGCACTATATAATTTCTAGATTAGAGACGCTGAAAAAAAATTAACGTCATCATTACGTTCAGAAACTGAACAGTTCGTTGTATAAATTCAGTCGGAACACAAATAGTTTAAGGTTTTAAGTTGAACTTTATTCCTAACCTCCCGATCCGGCAGTACACAAAAATCAATTGACGTTCACACATTATCTCAATATGATGATTTGCTATACAATACGATTTCATCAGAATCTTACAAAATTTATTTTGGACCATGTGTATTTACATAACATTATAAAAATATCGAACACTTTAGATCATGCAAAAGAATTAGGCGGGTTGTAAAGTATAAAATATAGTGACATAAGACAAAGACGGTTACAGTTTGTAAATAATAGACATTTCAAAAAAGATATTGAAAAGCTAACATTACGTAATATGTAGTAATAGTGTTAAGTATATTCAATAATTCCGTTTTACATTTGATTAAATTGTTCATAAGTAGCCTACATTTTGATATCATAATATTGATTTCATACTTGAAAGGGTTTTGTTTGAAACTTCGGATTAACAAACGCTATAATACATAAAATTCCATTTTCAAATAAATACTGAGGGCGAAATGAATGATATAGTAAATGGACGGTGAAATAAATAAAGAATTGATTTTTCCCTTCATAAAATTACCAAACATGAAAAATAAAACATTTGTCGGTAAACATTTTATATACTTTAGTATATAGACGAACGACGATTGAAATCCATGACGCGGAACAGCATGATAGAATATAGGGGATTCTGTTGAAAAGCAAAGGATTTAACGAAATTAATTTAACAATGTAACAATAATATTATGATTATAATCGCATATATGGAATGTATGACAATTGCAAACTATTATTACGATTCTATTCATTCGGACCCTTCTAGCCCTATTAAATATCCCTCATTTTAAACCCACACGTCTGAGCACGTATAAGTCTAATCATTTGTATTTTCTAAATCATTCTTTATACCAAAAATTCTGACCATATAACAAACAAAACACTTGAAAACTGTCCAAACCGTTTGATTTTAATAAGTAAAGAATTATGAATACCTACATTCAAACATTTTTCAATAAGATAATTTTTTAAAAATCATACAATAAAAATATACCAATACATATAAACATGAAAAATAACAATATTCACATTTAAAAATTATGCGTTCGCTTACAAACGTTAGAGTTTGATTTTAATCGATATACTAGAAATCATCTTTTAATCAAATCGACTTTATTACTAATTCATTAATCGCTATAGATTTAGAATTATTTTCGTTAAGAAATATCTGCGTTATTGAATAACATATTTCTTATAAAACGTACTTAAATCACTTCAAGCTATTGTTTTTGCAGTAATGTTTTTGGTTTCTCATCAAACCAAAACGGAATAAAAACAGGTTATAATGATCGAATATACCTACACATATATATTTAATATATAAACGAACAAAGGGATCGCATCACAAAATTGTCCTTTTTGAGTCATCTAGCCAACCGGAAAGTCGTCGCCAATGTCCCAGACATTTATTTATTTTTTGTTAGTCCTTTTTTTTACTACACCATACTTTAGTTAACATTAACCGTTTAACCGTGTTTATTGTCAAAGAGTTCCACACTGTCAATATCCTTTGTGCATGTGAACTATAAATGTTTTCAACGATTTTTTCCCCATTGTTTCTTTTAAAGCCCATATCGACAGCCTACTGTTTACCCTGACATAATAGTGTAGTCATAAAAACACAATTTTTATGTTGTCATTATTATAGTGACATTTTGTTAATGACTCATTAATAATGTTTATTAACATCAATGGAAATGCATTCACATTTAAAAGTTAATTAATATTTTATATATTTTAACACAGGTGTTTTATAATAATAATACAAACAAATATATATTGTATATAAACTATCTTAAGGATTATATATTATTTATGAATTAAACTTATACAGTACAATATTATACTGTTGGAAAAATAAAATGCAATTGACAGTGCAATTGACAGTGACAGTCGTAACTGAATATTTAATGCAAGAATATATGAACATTTTGTAATAAAACATTTCTTTGTGATTTACAAAACTATACTACTATAAATACAAATAACTTAAAAAATTCATTATTTTCGTTATAATAATTCATTATAATAAAATCAGTATGAAATCAAAAAACCTATCTAAATGCTTTGTAAGAAATTTAAGTTTTTTATTCAATAATGTCGCATTAATGAATATTAATTTATAACTATACAAAATGTAATTATTTACCCTCCAAGTACAGTACTTATAATATTTCTAATGTATATTTTAATGTTCAATGAAGTTATAAATTCAATTTTAGGATTTTTGTTAATTTTATACTTTATAAAACTGTAAAAAAACTTTAAGGACTAGGTACATAAATATTTATTTGTTTAATAAAAAACTCTTAGTTGGGTTCAAAATCCAATTTGAAATTCAATTTCACAATATTAATCAGTTTTAATCTTTTTTTTTTTTTTAATTGAACCTTCTTACGAAGTGCATACCTGCATTCTATATTTTTATTCGTCAATTAAAACTTATTTGACGTCCACATTTCTTCTAATATTTTCAGGGTTGACTTGAAACATTTTACCGATCATTTTTAGAATTCAGAACGCACTTTGGACGGAGACAGTTGCGTGAAAAGTAAAACATTTTCTTAATAATAGAAAAAAAAAATCTGAAAATTCAAATTATGTACGTTTCGAATAATATTACGGAAGTCACCAATATTCATATAGAATTTATGCATAAAGTTTTGTGTTTGCAAAGTGGATTCAATTTGTTACTTTAAATTATGAACCATATATAATCCTGGTATTTAAATTCAATTCACGCACCATTCCCATATTTATTGATAACTGAAAAGATAATCAATGTATATAATATCTTTTGCAGCTTATAAGAATACGTTTTGAATAAATCGAGTTAAAAAAACGCACATATTAGTTGTTTCGTTTTTATTCTTTATTGCTAACGGTACTACTCATCTCTTGAAAATACGTATGTAATTTTGAATGATAAAGACCATAAAGTATTAAATTTATACAATAATTAATAACAGACATATATTATAGCAACATTTGCGTCAAACGTGAAAATCCTATCTTCTGTTACTTATTGTTATCGGACAAACATAAACGAATTGTGTGGACCTAGAACGCGTCCAATGACCAATACAACTGCAAAGCATTTAAGTACGTAAAGTAAATATACATTCAAAATATTCGACAAAAATGGCTGTCAATTTGAATGATATTAATAAACGATGTGTGCGATGTATCGGTCATATAACACTTTTATTAAGCAATTTTATATTATGCTTCGTTGTAAATCGTTGTAACCAATTTGTTCACAGTACTATTAAAGCTCGTCGACAATAATAATATAAGGCGTGGTACAGTAGTCTGATATTCACTCGGTGCTAGATGCACGGTGACAAACGGACACGATAACTTCTGTGATATAATAATATAAATATGGCACGTCCGCGGGTACCATATTGTCACGTCTAAGCAACGGCTAATTCGTTATCGCGACGGCAGCGCCGAATATACACTATTTAGACTAACATACCTCTCTATATTATTGAACACAAAAACAATGCATAATAATGTCATAATGACGATGATACGTTCCCGAAGGATTGTGTGAAAATTGTCCTGAGAACATTTTATCAATCTATTATTATGAATTGTAGATGCTGCAGATCAATTATGATCAATAGGTATGCAAATACATTTTTAAAACAAACCATTTCGCCACAAATTAAACTATAGGTCACAGGGGAATTGCGGATTTAAAAAACATAACGTCAATAATCTAATAATAATATCAATATCATACGCGGCCACGTCGATTTAACACTCGGTGACGGATTTAAAGTAAATATATAACTCCGATCAGAAAATATAACACCTAAAGCGATGAGTTTCGAAAGGTTTCAAATACGTTCGGGTTGAGGCTATCGAATTACAAAGAGTAGACACTAACAAAACGATACGTGTATCATCCGTTTCACCGTATTATGTATATAGTTCTCAACATTTTAATATACAATTTCATCTTCGGTCATATTTTAGCGCACGTTTCGACGTACAACGTATACACAAAAATATGTTATTCCAACGAGCACAAACTTGTATAAGCACAAACCACATCACTTGAAATCAACGGCAGTTGTGCAGGACGTGACGTAGGGAAAGTAATTTTAATACACATATGGTTGAAATATGGTACAATTTATTTTACAGATCTATACATTAAATATTTTGTTAATTTTAATTATTATTTTGTTTAGAGATTTAGTGAAATATGCATATTTTATAAGCACCAAAACGCGAAACATGCGACAGTAGAACATTTAACATGATGTGAGAGAGGCTACTTTCTTTATGAAAGAGTTGGGGTAGATACTATATTATACATTTGTTATGCGCAGTAGCAGCAATGTATATTAGAAATGTAGTTTTCCAGCTCCAAAACTCAGAAGCATCAGCCTGAACTTATGTAAAACTTATATAGCACACGTTTTGGAAAAGTAGTCGGGTCAAGTCTCAATCCCTATGCGGTATTTGCTTGGGTGCCACTGGTAGGGTGCATCAATGCTTATAAATGTTCATCGAGTCATTTCGATAATTTCTCGTTTCTCGAATCGTTCGTTAAAAAAATACTAACCCTATCTCAACTTCATACATGTTGTACAGTACACGTATATTATGTATAACAGTATATTTGTATGACGAACACAAGAAATCGAGGAGTACAGTCGCTTGTGCAGTTTATATACCTCGGGCATCGGGTTAAGCTCTGGAAACATGGTCTTATATAATAGGTAATGATAAATAAAATAATAATAATTACTATGTAACACGTTCACAATACGTCATATACAAGTGCAGTACCACTACCGTCTGCAACTTTACATATAATATCATATATATATAAAATATACACGTAATATAATATGTAATAAACGTATACACCGCGATCGCCAAGGAATTCGGAAGTGCCAACGGCGGCGATCGGGCGAGGTCCTTACTCGAACGCTAGCGGGAAACACGTTACGTATAATATTCGTATGGTTATATTGTGCGCGGTCGTCGCCGCCGCCGTCGTCGATCGAATCGGACATGCCATCCGCGTACGACGACGGTCGAATCGTCACGTTCCCGCGTCTCCGTCCGCCAGTAAATTGGCCGTGGACGCTGTGCATAACATCATAGTAATAATAATAATAATAAAATAATAAAATATACATAATACGCGTAAAAACGTGATATTATAATACTACAAAGTGTTCCAGAATTCACAAGTCTCATACCACCATCACCACTAAGGTTGATTTTTGCCATGTTTTTTTTTTATTTATTCGTTTGACGCTAATCCATATATAGAATATTTTCCGTAGATGATATAGCTATCAAAAAATCCCTTATACGATTCAACATCCATAGTTCCGAAAGTTAGGGTAAACTGATTTTCATAAAAACTATCTAATTGTTTAACGTTTTTTAAACATCCATTTTTTATTAATATTTAATTTTTAATGATTCATTTTCAATAAAAATATAAAAAATTCGAAAAAATTTACCATGCGAACTGTAATTTAATATTTTAATCAAATAAAAAACAATTTAACGCTTAATCGAACTCATTTCAACACTTTATTCACTGTTTAAAACGAAATACTATACTTAATTCATGCGGTATGTTATAACTATAGTCATGCGGTATATAGATATACTAAGGATCCGTGTATCACCGATTATAAAAAATTAAATCAAACTAAATTTCTATAAGAACAGATATACTGATTGCTCATCAAAAAACACTTATCAGATCGAGTTTAATTTTGAAAAATGCAATTTTTTTCAGGTTTTTATAAAAGAAAAATTATATTTATTTTTCAATTTAATCAATAAGTTGAAATGTGAGCAACAATAATGTAATACACGCACTCGAAAACATTTCAAGTTTACGTGTCCTGAAAATCACAGAACACAATGGCCGTATAATGTAATCCTTGCGAGTTTTTTCCACATACATCCCGCGCACGCTTATACACGAACGTATATATACAGGGTGATTTAAAAAAAATGATAATAGTGGCGTACCAATCAGCAATTATTTTATAACTGGGCTAATACTTTCCGACTTGTGATAGTATTTTTATCATATTATATAATAACATATAACATATAGCCGTATAGGTACTTAACGTATATTTTATATACATGCATATAATCGAAACAATACCATCATCCTCTCCCATGAGAAATAATTTTTAACAAATAACTGCGACCTATCGTTCCGGTTTTAAATTATTATTTACCATAACATTTTGACATACGTAAGCTTAATAACAGGTTTAGACCTTCTAAAAGTTTATACAAGAAGATTCTTATTTTTCCACTTTTACGGTTCAACTTTGATTAACTAACAATATACCAACTATACCGTGAACATGACATGAATTTTGGTTAAAATATTAAAAAAAATATTAATAATCACAAAATGACTAAAATTAAATGTTTAATATTTAATATAGAATTACTCTGGTTCACTTTAAAATTATCACACTGTAAATAAATTGTGAACTATAAAGTCTGCGTTATCTTCAATTATTTTGTACCTGATAGATTAAACTCAAGCACGTAATTCAGGGGGAGAGGGAGTGGGATAGATAACCCCCCCCCAAAGGCCGTATTATAGTAACTAATAAGTAATAACTAATAATTAATATAAAAATTGAAAAATTGAATTTCGAATTTGCTCGACAGTATAATTAAAGATTATTTAATTTCATCTAATTTATGGTTGTTCATAGAGTAATAACTAATAAATAATAAGTAAGACGGTTGTACATTCTCTAGCGTTATCACTACTCCTGAAACAAATAATATTGCTTATTACTGCTTTATTATTATCGACTGTTGTTGCTATAGATTAAAAACTTGATCTAAAATGGGGCATATATGGTTTAGCTTTAGTAAATTTTCATCGTGAAGTAGGTATAAGTATCAGTTAATGATTTTATTAAACGCTTTGCCTCAATCAAAAAATAGAAATATTAATCTATTATTATAATTATTTTAACTATAATTTTGTTAACCGCTTTGATAATATTGTGATATGCCAATTTTAAGTAGATACCTGCATTTAATGTTTTTCAAGACTATTTTTACTAACAATATATATATTTATTATTTATTAACAACTACCTATAATTTTAAACTATAATCAACAATTAAATTGTATTTTTCAACCATCAAACTTTCTGAAAAAAGTTAATCTCTCCCTTATTAAGTACCAAATTACGTGCCTGATTTAATTTATTACTAACAACACAAGTACCTACTGAAGTACTAGTATCAGAAACACCTCTTTAAGTATCTCTCTTTTAGATTTTGAGAGAAACTAAATAATAAGTCTAATTATTCATTAATGTCAGAAATATCATGTATTATTTTATTAATTTTATATACAAATAAACAGTCAAATAAACAACAATTATACTTTAATAAAAAAAGCTAGCTGTGTTCAAAGCTGACTTTGAAAGCAAAGAGTTTGTTAAAATATTATTTCGCATTTTACTTCTATGAGACCAAATTTGTTTTTTTGTTAGGATCAAAAATGATAGATTTTAATCATTATATAGGTAGGTACAATAAAAATCTGCCACTTTTGCTTTACAGTATCCGTGTCGGTTGTCGTTTCAACTTTAACTTTCAATTAAACTTTTTAAGTTTTTTGATTAGTTTGTGTCGTTTGTGAAAATAAACATAAATTATAATTACAACAATTCGCAAAAAAAAAATTTAAGAAAAATGCCTCGAGCGATAAATATGAATACTGGGAAAATACTCAAAGTATACAACTATTAAATTTACATTATTCGTAAGTTAATATAATAAGTTATTAAAATATTATGAAAAAATAAATACATCGAAAATATTTCATAACGTACACAAATTACTAATTAGTAATTATATTGATAAACATTAAAATATAAGCTGATTATAAATTCACTTTTGGAGATAATAAGTTGAAAACCATGTGAATATGTAGTATACTAGTATAATATTACATGGTGCAGAATAAAATAAATGTGTGCAAACACGAATCAAATTTAATGAAGTTATTGTGAAGTCAGAATTGACAATCATCGAGGTATCTATAATAAGTTTTAGACCGCGAACAACGATTATTAAATATTTCAATGTGTGTCATGTAGAACGTACAAATTCTACATCATATACAGGCATACAGCACAATACTCGTATACGTAACTCAAACATTATTAAGTCACTCTATATTTAATATACGTATGGAGTTCAATTATATATTTATACATGAGCCTCGCATTTTTGATTTCATACACGTAGGTGCTAAGGTGCCCACTTGTATATTATTTCAATAATAATGGTATTTACCTTTACAAAATACTAGACTACACGGTTTAACTTGGTGTGAAAACGACCGGATAAAAATATAAATAATAATTAATAACCACCGGCTATAATATTTACCTCGAAAGAAATAATTAACAAATAAAGCGAATACTTTGTGAATGAGTCAACACAATGTACAAGGAGATTTCTGAGGAGATTTCTGATCCTTCGGGTACGTCTTTAGAACAAATTACCCAACAAATATAAAATATAATACATTATATACCTTCATAAATACCTTCTTTGTATATTGCCTTTTTGGCATTAATATTGATAATAACAAGTAAGAAGAAAGATATCTAACACATCGCACACCATAGCACACGCTAGACTCCAGGTTTCGACACGTAATTTATAAGTACAGCACTTCACATAGAGTAACATTTTCTTGTTTAAATTCTTTGCCTTGAAGTATCTCTAAAAAAATAGTTTCGAATAATTACTCAACTTATAAATTATAATAGGCATGTAAAAAATTGAACGAAAATAGAGCTCATCGCCGTGTAATAATCGTGTTAATTAAATAGCTAAGATGTATACTTGTTCAAAAGAAATCCATGATCAGGTCCGTGATAGACGTGGTTTTTATTATTTTTGTATTATCAAACGTGAATTAATTAGGTATATTAATTGTATTATCATTACTCGAAATGATTAATTCTTCGTTTTGTGTTACATTATGACTAACTTCAAAATGTATATGCTTTTACATTTACCTTAATTGAAGAGAACAATGAACTAAAACACGATGAACATACGAATGTGTTCTGTGTTTAACATTCAACCTTGATAACTAATTATATTTACGCTTAGTGGTTGTAATAACAATAATCATAATTCATAATACAATCTGAAATAAAATCACCACACAACGCGTCGAACTAATATCAAGGAGATTATACTAGCAAGTTGTATTATTTGTGTAGTCCAAATATGTTTTTTCGTACATGGTTATATTTTATTAATACACATTTTTGGTACAACCGCGACCTAACTACCTACATATTGTTTATAACAAAAGTATTCGTCATACTAATTAGTTAATAAAATATTCTTTCTATTTAGACGATAATTTTTCACACCCGTTTATTATTATTATTATTACTTCCCTTTGCCTATTAATATATTCAATTTGAATACATTCATCAACATTTTGACCTCGGATGTAATAATACATATTATATTATATAGGCGAGATGTTGATAGTAAATACATTTTTAAACGATTGTTGGAGTATAAATTACCATGCATACATATTAAATAAATAAAATACGTAAATTATTAAATAATTTTGGTAAAATAATAATTACCAACACCTAGTGTGGAGGTAAATAAATATACTACATTGTTATTATAATAAATTATACTACTATATATTATTAGATGACGAAAAAGTAAATTATATTTAATACGATAACATAATATATCAAAAAGTTTATTTTTGAAGTAACTGTAAAATGGCCTTCAGCTGCTCAGCGTGTATTACCTATTATTCGTTGATAAATGGTATGGTTATATTCAAATATAAGAATTATTGTAAAGTAATTATATGTTGAACATGAGAAACAGTAGTTCACCATGGCTTACAATGATAGTAAGAACGAAAAACCAATATATATACATTGTATATAATGTTCATATAAAAATAGACCAAATATGTTTTGTCTTAAAGGAATAATGTTATACTTTCCTCTAAGTAAGGCATCTCACTAGCCATACAATATTCATTACATTTACTAATATTCAAACTAGAAAAATTAAAAAAATTAAAAAGCTGCCTGTATTGTGAAGATTATTTTATAGATGGACGTAAAACTAATACCTACACGATGCGAGAAATTCATCGTTAATATTTATTAAATTTAAAAAAAAAATAATAATAATTGGATTTATAAAAAAATAAACGTTGAAAGAATAACATAATTAAATTTTAAAAGTATACGTAGTTAAAATTAATCTTTGTACCTATATTATTTATATGTCATACAAAAAAATGAATTCAAATACCAAATTATGGTCTTAATATTATAATATATAGTTTAATTTATTGGAGTATAATATTTACACTCATTTACTTAAACTTTTGGACTTAGAAGCTTTTCTTGAGTTATAATACAACATAAGAAACAACTAGTTATTTTTATGAATTATTTCTAATAATATCACGCACAAATATATAAGTTAATTAATGAAATCTTACATTATAAATTTTTTAAAGATAGTTTTGGTAGTTAGCAATTTGTATATAAAACCTAATAATATAAGCATAAAATTATAAAAATTAGGATTAGATATAAAAAACATACGAATAATCAATAGATTTAAGTGCTGTTTTAAAATTCGCTGGTTATTAATAAAATATAAATATTTTAGGTTATTACCGAAATTTTGCAATTACGATTTTACGATCTTACTATTTTTGCATGCATCTACAAAAAAAACTTCATAATTATTACGAAAAAAATACAAAGTTATACTGATAAAACGTCATAATGTCATTTGAACTCAATGATAATTCATATACAACGTTTAGTAATTTATAATTCATAATAAATAACTATACATATATAATGGTATATTTTACTAGACAGTTAAGAATTTATGACATATGTGGTAACTATTATATGTATGTGATTATTCACTTAAATTGATTTAATGAAAATATATTAATTATTAATTTAATATTTATTAGGTTGTTTTTAACATACCTATGTCTACAGTAAATTTAAATAATAATGACTTCGATTTCATATTTGTTTGATTTATGTAGTGCTAAAAATGTTACCGAATAAAATTAAAACACTTCTTCTGTAATTCTTATTTCTCTGAATAAATGGTGTTGAAATATGTGTACGTATTTGTAAATTTTTGAATTTAATTTATAATTCACATTTTTCGTAAATCTCCAATGTTATATCGTTATATTAAAGTACACGAACCTACTACCTATGTCAACTTTTCAATAATAAGTATAATATACTTGAAACAGTGGTGTGCAAGTACACGTCCTTTTGAATGTGGCATTTACTTAATCATTTAAAATTCTAACTCTAACTGGTCGTATTACGATAGATTTCTCGTAATTTTCAATTTTTTTTTTTTTCTATTGCTAATTAATTACTATCCCCACATCTCTAAATGTTTTGTCTACACAGATAGGTACTGCAGTGCGCCAGTGCAGTGTACCTACGTCTTCGTAGATTAGAATATAAATATATATTTATAAAATCGTCTGCAATAATAATAATAATAATAATAATAATAATAATAATAATAATCAACCAACCTCAATCGCGAGATTACTACTTCAACGGCAGCGTCCACCACTTGTGAGTTCGAAGACACGGCGGATACCCGCTATACACCTACATTGGGTGTTTCGTAATGTTTTTCCGTCCGTCCATGTAATGTGCAGAGATGATGACGATAATAATAATAATAATTACCGATCACGTATATTTGAACAAAATCGCACTCACACGCGTAAGCATAAACACTCACACTCACACGCACACACACCGTTTTTATATAATACGAAGGATAAAAACGTATTTACAAATATTACGATATACAACGTCGAACGCCACTAAATTTAAATAACTTTAAAACGATAATATTAATATAAATAATAACGACGACGACGAAGACGAACGCGTCCGGCGTACAGTACGAGAGCATCCGAAGGACTACTCACATGGAGTGGCTCGCGGACGGTTGCTGGAACGGTCGCGCGGCGGGAACGACGCGGAGAACAGGTGAACTGGAGTGCCGCCGCCGCCACACGGCGCTGCCAACATTGTGTGTATAGTGTATATATGTATGTATGTATTTACGTGTGTATGTGTGTGTGTGTGTGTGTGTGTGTGTGTGTGTGTGTGTGTGTGTGTGTGTGTGTGTGTGTGTGTGTGTGTGTGTGTGTGTGTGTGTGTGTGTGTGTGTGTGTGTGTGTGTGTGTTCAGTGTGTATTATTATATGCCGTATAGTCGTTATAATGTTCACGGAATATATTACATAAGTCATTAGTATTCCATTGGTCGTCGTGTCCGACGGTCCGTGCAGACATTATAATCACAAACATTCGTAAATATTTTCACGATTGTCGGGATAAATATTTTTATTTCTCTGTCTTCTTTCTTCTCTGTCCGTCCTTCCTTCTCTTTCCTCTTTCGTTTTTATATATTTGTATTATCTATTTCGAAACAATATAAAAAATAATCAGTACACATGCACAGCATGAAACTGTTAAGCTATAGCCTATATAGGCAATACGACGAACAGAAAGATATACATACATAGCGATGCAATTGATATCCATTTAATCCATCATTTTGATGTTTCTGTACAATTAGTTATGTACACGTCAGTATAAAGTCTCAAATACAAAATTTAAATAAAATGTAAAATCAAAAACGGAAAAATCCATATCAAGATCAGCTTCTTTACGAAAATCAAAAATGTATTCAAACTTTTATTTTTTGCCACGTGAGATATTTATAAGCAACGATTCATCGTTGGACGGAGCGAAAATCTCTATCCCCAGTAAAAAAAATTGTACAAACAACTTTAATAATACAGCGACACCCGAACGGCAACGATAACGATGACGATGTCGTGCAGGGAATAGAACAATATATATACTACCACTGCAGTTACCACCAACGCAACCACGGGGGATTAAACGAGTCGCCCGGCATCGGATGAGCCCCTATTTTATGATATCGTCTTTTAGCATTTGGGCCTCGCCGACTGCACAGGGCGTATAGTTAAATGTTATTGCAAATGCCGAGTCGTCGGCAGGGGGTAGTTACTTAACTGCGTGTACAGACATTAGACATAAAATATACGAGTTGAGTGTGTTTAGTATATGTGTGAAAAACTATTATGAGTATAAAACAAATTTCCAAATCGGCGGTATAGTACGCAAAAACAGGGCCACGCAAGTTTTTGTCTTTTCCTCCTGCCCTGGTGTTTAGCGAAATGGGGAAGTGCGATGATTCACCATGTATGTATGATGTATTGATAACGTTTAAATAGTTCCCAGCTGTATGGTAAATACTTAACACATATATGAGTAATTCTAATAAATAATAAACTCAAAGTCAATAAAATAATGCACGTCTATATTAAAAATTGGTTGAACACATCAAACGATTTTCATATAGATTATATTATTATTGTCGTCCTACCTGCTTACACGAATATTAAGATTCTGTGATTTTTTTAATTTTTATTTTAACTCCTTATTTATTTATATTCTAAAATATTGTTGATTACCTATATATTGATTATATATATATATATATGTATACCATTATGATATAATATATAATAATATAATATAATATAATATAATATAATATAATACTCGTATATAATAATATGCTGTCAGGTATATACTTATCGGGTAAAATGTAAATATTATTGTTTATCATAGGAAGCAAAAATTTTATGTAATCGTAAAAAAAATGGTTTTAAATATGAAAATCTGGTAAAATGCGTTAAAAATAGTAACATAACATATTATAAATAATATGAAAAGGTATTTTGATTTTAACTAACTAAATAAGAGGAACAAATTACAATTGAAAGTATTGAGACGATTTAAAAAATGCTAATAAAAATTATACCCGGGCGTAAGGTTATATTATGTAGTAACTTGACTTGATACATAATATGGATATACTAACATACAAGATAAAGACTAAGTCGACATCGCAGAAATAAAAATAAAAGCCAAGCAGTGATTTTAATTTTTGCTAAAAGGCTCTAAGACTACTGTTAAATCGAAATCGATTAGAATAATAAACACAGATTTTCTACTTTTACTTTTTTCTCTTTACAACATCTGCAAACACTATACATGTACCTAATATATAGGTACATAATATATTAATACTATATTACTATTACAATAGTTAATATTAGTATATTACAGTAATATGCTTAAAGTTAAACAACAAAACGATATTATGCTACAACAGTATATTATATGGGCTGTACTCGTATAATACAATGTTTTCAATTTATGATGTAAACCTAAAATGCTGAGATCGTTTAAAAAAAAACGAAATACAACTATCATATGTATGTATCATATTTATAGGTACATGCATTGCAGTAAACGTGATTTTCGTTTGATACTGATACGCATTTTGTATTTATTGTTTAATTCACGGATAAGCAGTATTCAATGGCTATTCAATAACCTGATAGTAGTCACAGTACATCGTACTAGCGTTTATTTAAAATAATAGGTACGCTGCGGCCCTGTACAATAATGAAAATAATGATTATTATTACTTAAAACAAAGCAAGCGCACCCAAGAACATTGTGGTCGCCGTTGTCGCGACACCGAAACGCGATAAAATATGATAAACATATTATGGTAATTACATGCATACATTATATATTGTGACGGAATAATATCGAATGTATTGAACGAGTGGGGAATCGTTTACAAAGAGAGTCGCCACGCAGCAGCTGTTTCAGCTATGTTTATTGCGTTATGTTAAAATATCGATGTTTATTACGCGTGAATATTACGGTCGATCATAACGGTGCAGCCGCGGAAACGAAAACAATATTATATTGAACGGCAAACGTCGTATTGCGAAATACACATTGGATCGACTCGATATTATTTTCTTGTCGTACCAAACAATCCGTATATCCGTATGTCGTGCGGCCCGTGCAAGGAGATCGAATGCGAGGAGATCGTCGAGGACGGGGACGAGTACGAGTCGCTGATGAAACTGTACAAGCGGATGTTCGAGTCGCGCGACGGTTGCAGCGATCGGACGGCGGCCGTCGGCGGCGGCGGTTCCCGACGGCCTGACGCGCAGCATGACGATAGACCCACGGCCGTGCCGACGGACAGGCCGTCCAAAAATCCCGAGCTTACGGCAGCGCATCGCCACCAGCCCACGACACCGGCGGACCATTGTAACGGAGCCGACGAGTCACGGATAAAGCGCGCGGACAGGCAACTGACGGCCGCGCTGCTCAGGCATCGGGCCGCGGACGGCGGACAGGAGGGTGACGTCAAGCACCTGACGGCCAACCTGCCCGCGTTCAAGTCGTGCAAGAGCGGCAAACCCGGCGCGGTCAACGCCTCGCTGTTCGGACTCGACCTAGAGCACTGGATGACCGCGTCCACGACGGCCGGCGACGGCCTGGACGGCGTCAAGCGCGCCGCCTACGACCTGGCCGCGGCCGAGGCGCACTGCAAGCACGGCGGCGCGGTGCAGGCCGCCGAGATGGCCGTCAACGTCGAACCGGCTCCCAACCTGGCCGAGGTGGCCGCCCGTTTCGGCGCCCAATCGTACACGGGCGCGGCCAACGCGGCCGACAGCGCGGGACGGGAGGCCGGCGACGATACACCCGTCGTGGTGGTCGCTTACGTTGGCAGCACCGGGGACGATTGAGCATGTGATGACGTCCACGATATATATATATATATATGACGACTGTGCGTATGACGGTGACAATGCGACGAAATCTATGTTGTACAATAATTATAATATACAATTATGTTATACCCTACAATATTTATACATATATATATATATATACGTTTACGATGATCAGAATAAAATTTAAATACAGTTCATACGGTTCAATGGCCGTTCGCTGAAGACGAACCAAACGCAGCCGCGGGAGAGGGGATGAAAGCTCTATCAATGGTACGCTGTAGAACTATGGGACCTCATTGCAGCGACATAAAGGATGATGCCCCAATGATGGGTCCGGGCCTACCACCATCATCATATCCCGGGTTCTAATAATTAATTAAAATTCCAAACCCGGAACCGATGTCACATATAGTCACATGAACAACATATTATACGAACAATATGAATGTACCCGAAATGAAAACATTTTAATTGATTGATTTTTCATGTACCCATATATTAAATACTATGTCGATTCCATAAACTGTTGCTTAGATTTTCCATCCTGGGAATTCGATTGAAAAATAAAAATTCATCGACTATTCAATTTGTATATTATATGCATCAGTTATTTTCTATTTTAAATGCGAGTCCAACAAAATAATTGACCCCGGTGTTCATGCAAAACATCATGTCACTCTTATCACCCACATATATCTAATAGTTTCAGATTCAACAAAATATTATAGTGCGAATGGGCATTTGCATTAGATATTTTTCTACATTTGTCGTATAAAGTATAACACGCACAACTCCAGCACCACCGCTAAAGTTTAGTCGCAACAATCATCGCGGACTCAGTGATCGACAGAAAATGACTAGGATGTTCATCCTAGTCATTTTCATCTGGTATTATCGCTCCATTGAGATCACAGTTTTTAGATTTTAGAATATTTTCCAAACTTTCACTTAAACTTACAAGTTACAACATTTTTCAACTTTGGTAATAAAGAAAAAAATAATAATTGTCAACTGTAAGTTACAAGTATGGCAAGCTTAGCTCATCAACGAGTTAAATAATTATTATTGAAAACTGTTTTTCGAAATGTAATACAATGTAAAAGTGCGTACAGATTATAACTAACATTGTGTAGTGACTATACAAAAGAATAATTAATACCTATGTCCTATAATAATGTTAATATAATAAAAATGTATATTTCATTTTATTATTCACTGTATTATATGTATATTAATATGTATCGGGTATTATAATTACATATATGTCCTACGCTTAATTTTCTGCCCTTAATTGTCATTGACCAATCGCGCGTGTGTGTACAGATATCGAGTACAATAATACCGACAAATATGACTATATAAGTATAATGCGCTTTGCAATTTAATCCATAATTTGTTTGCGTAGATAACAAAGGAATCAATATTTAATACATCTGAGACCCTTATTATTCAATATAATTTTGTTACATAAAAGATTTCGTTCAAAGTACAAGCCAATGTTCAGAACGGCGTTCATAGACGCCACGGCTGATCATTTACTATCTATACAACATTGAAATTCCCCCAGAAATTCCTACAAAAACGTGCATACACGAATATTTGAATTGCAGTTCAAATTTTTGTAAAACCATTATATGCACGAGCCTGTATTTTTCCAAAACAATAAGATTATTATAATAAACGACATTAATGTATGCTAAATGTATACAGAGAATGACGTAATAATGCATATATCTACTTCCTAAAAATGATCGAGTATAAAGTAGTAGTATTATTTATCAATATGTCATTGATTATAGAATAATTAATAAATAATAATCGAGGTAAGAATCAAACTGTTCCATTAACTATAATCAATGATTATATCAACAACAACAAAATTACTCAACTTCAAATATAATATAGTAATTTCTATCTGTTGCACTGAATTTTTCAATAGTAATTAAATTTAAAAATCAATTATTTTGCAACTCTGGCTCTCTTCCAAGACGAATAAATCTTTCACTTTAAAAATAAAAAAATAATTAATTATCATTAAACCACTTTAACATGTTTCATGCTACTGCAATAGTCTTTATCGAACTTGTGGCATGACCAAAATGATATATATCATTTTCTCGAATATTTTATTTATACAAAAAAATGAAACTTAAAATAAAATTGTATTTTTATTATATTTTAATTGACATTGACATCATTTAGGGACGTGCGAGATTTTAAACACAAATCTCACTTGTTTTCAATACAATTGAATTGTTTTTTGCGATTTTTTTTTGTATTAAAACAATAAAATAATTTAATATAGTATATTAAAAATATACTATAGTATATTATATAAAAATATATTATATTAAAAATTAGTGTAACCTTTGATTTTGAATAAGACATGAAAATATAGAAAATATATAAAATAACACAAGACTTAAAAATTTTACTAGGTACCTAGTACGCTTTTTACATAGTTATAAAAACCGTAAACTATTAGTTATTACACCTTTAAAGTACCACACCTATAGTTTAGTGGCATTTTCAATTTTAGTTAAAAGCATTCTGAGAGGCAAAGTATAAGTTATAATTTTTAATTGAAAATAAATACTTTTAACATTTTTCATTCATAATATTAAGAATAAATCACATTTTAATTAAAATATTATTGCCTTAACGAAATTGAGAATAAAATATTGGTCTAAAGCTTAAATGGCACATCATAAAATTGCAAAATACAATGATTCCAACAGTGCTCGAATTGGGGAAGGGGGGAGTTGCAGAGAAATGGAGCTCCTCTAGTTTTTTTATTTTTTCTGCACACCCAACTACATATTTTTACTGTGGCGGGGGGGGGGAGTTAAAAAATACGTCCGAAATAAGTTTTCTTAAAATTTAGCTTTAAATTGTTGTTAATTTTACAATTTAAAATATTTTATAATTAAAATATAATTCATATTAGTTCACAATTTGTTTATATGATTATATGATATTATCACAGAGTAAATTAATGAAATATACCTATGTTTAAGTCAATAGAAACAAATGGCTGTAAGACCGAACAATTCGAATTTTTGATTCTATGACAGAAAATGGACCTAAGTTTAAAGAAGTTAATGTTGCATGTACTAAAACAGAACTATTGTTTAAAAATATAAAACTAATTAACAATAAAGCGATTCCAAAAATAATTTCATTACACAGCCATCATATGTGTAATCAGTAAATGACAATCAATTCAAAGAAAATTATACACAACTACTGAAAAGTCTTGATTATTTAGAAAAAATTGGCTAGATTATTGTAATGTTTTGTATGGTGATGAAAATATAAGAAGATTAGCAAAACAATTTCAAGTGGATGACGTTTCGTCTAAGAGAGGCTATCGTGTATTCATTGATACAAAAAGTAATTCAAAATTATTTGATTTAAAACCTTTACTAGATGCTATAAATATAGTAGCCATATTATCATCAGAGTGTGAACGTATATTCAGTTGTATGAATAACATTGTGACACCAAAAAGAAATGCATTGTCAACTACAAACATGTTATCACTATTATATATACACTGTATTGATCCTCAAGTAAATTTGTTTAAACCTGGTCATTATGTTACATCTTGAATACGCAAAGGTAATAGATCAGCTGACGAGGCATGTTGTGGAAAGATAAGTGTAAACGATGAAGAACAAACTTATCAAAATATGTGGTCACTTCTGAATTAAAAACAATAATTAATAACTTTGTTATTTATTAATAATATTTACAAAATGTTTATAATTATTATTTTTTTATATCACATTCACTTACATGGATTATAATTGGAATTTATATATAATATGCACCTAAATTGTAGCTTTTTTTAAATATTAGTTTTGTCGTGGGGTGGTAGTGAGTTTAATATTTTAAATAACTTTTCATAATTGTTTATTTAATTTATTAGTGCTACCCATTGTTCAAACAATTATTTGTGAATATATGGATAGGTAACCGGATAAAATAAGTGAACGTACAAAATCTGAAGAGACATTAAATTGTACATGTTGTCAGCGTCTCAGCGAGCCTAATTTTGCATTAATTGAGCTTCTGCGTGCACACAATAGGAATTAGGATAATGCTATCAGATTCTGAGAAATTATATTTATTTTTATTTTCCGCCGCGTGCTGTTATGCCAATTAAATATGTAATATCATCTTAGCTGAGTAATAAAATGTATAATGGTATATGAAACTTGAATTCCATTATGTTTTCAAATGTATACTTTTAAAAAATGAATAATAAAATCTGCGCATTATTTTTTTTTTTCTTAGATAAATTACCATTTTCCACGAATATTATTAATATTCAACTCGAATAAACCCAGTTATAATTTATTTCGAGTTAACGACAAACTACATTAATATACAATATTAACCAATATTATTGAAAAATAAAGTGTTTGCAATATTTTCTGTCAACCTTTTAATAATCGTAGTACTACAGAACACGGCAGTGATGTCCTTAAATTGCCTATACGAAGCGCCGCGCCGTCTAAAGTGCGTGGAACTTAATGTTATAACGCGTATTACGTAGTTTCATCATTATTAATTGTGTATTTAATTTCTGTTAATTGATATTTGGCTGGTGTTTTTAAACTTAAGCGCACAGAGCTTGAAATCGATTTTAAATATTGGTAAAAATTATTAAAAATCTATTAAAATATCAAATGTAATATTAAAATCAATATTCAAATTATTGATGTCCAAAATTTAAATTTAAATTTACAAAATTCAAAATCGATATTTTATATCAAAATTTATTGTAATAAATTATAATAGTAAATAAAAATTTTAAACCCAACAATAATAACGGTCCAACATATGAATATAATATTTATTTATTTATAATAATGTATTAATGAATTTAAATAACTCTATTAGTAATAAATTATTACTAATAATTTACCGACCATCATATCGGTTGATTATATTTTCCATATTTATAAAACGAATGAACAAAAAAGCGTCTGTACAGAACCTGGTTAAGTGACTAAAATACATTTTCAAATTCTGTAGATTCGGTAAATGTCGGTACCGTGGTAACAACAGTGTTGTTGAAGATTTAAAGCGGTATAATGTTATAAATGCACTTACCTGTCCTGTTCTTGACTACTGATATCTGCTCCTGGCAACCAATTTGTCGCGGCATGGTTAGTGGTGGCACAATAGGTGCAATTTGAGATTTTTAATTGGGGAGGGGGGCTAAATTAATTAGATCAAGTAACCTAATTTAAAAATTCGTATCATACTGTGTACATCAATCTAAAAGGATCTTAAAAATACGTACTAATTTTAACTAGAAATAAAATATATTATGATTGTTCAATGTTTTGTAAGAATAGATAAGAAATTTTATTTATCCTTCAAAAATTGTTACAGTTTTATATTTTTCTTAAATGTTAATTGTTAAATGCTCGAATGAGTATTCTAGTGAGGAGTACGTTGATTTTTTTTGCCTCGGGATATTAATTAGTTATTTGAATATTCATAAAACGTAATAATAATATGAGATAAAAATGTATAATAAAATTGTCGAGCTGTAAATGTTTACTAATAGCTAATAAAACTTAAAATAAAAAAATAAAAATATGGGATAAAACAAAAGTGGCTAAAAGACCCGTTGTCATGCACTTCGTTGCTAATGAATGTAAATAATTATCGTCGATACATTTGAAAAAACGCTATATTTTCTCTTCCTGTAACGTTTGTGACGTGGTACGAGAAACATCCATATTTTTCGAGTCAGATCTTTGTGTTCTAAATACAAAGTCAATTGTAAATAGAAAATTTTATATTTATTCCATTGCAGCTATTCTATAGGTATCAATATATTGGTTCTGGATGAATATGTACACTCCGTGTTCTTCTAAATTTTATGTCATAAAAATAAAAAGTATGAGTTCTAATATACATCTACGTTTTTAACGTATAAATGATGTATATTTATTATTATGCACTTAGAAAATAGTAATCATACCATGTAAAATAATAATTTAAAACACTGATGTATTTTTTTCATCGGAACTTGAAAATGACTCAAAAATACTTGTAAAAAATATTTAATCGTAATCAATAATTCTAAAATCAATATATTGACCATATGCGGAATAACGGGGTACGAAGGGTTTTGGTCCCTGTGCGGCAGTCCTACACATCCGTCGAACCGAACAACACCGATGCTATTATAACATCAGATATACAATCCCACGCGGTGTGTAAATTTAACAGTTCTATCGTGGCACGTCCCTCCTCGCCCTAAAAGTCCACCCCTCCTCACAAAAAATTCTTGTACAAGTTTACCGAATACCGTTTGTGCCGGTCGCACTCTCACCGTGATTCGTTTTTACAGTCGGCGTCCCTGCAGCGCGCCCGACAGACGGCAACGGTGGTGGGCCAGGACCGCGGAATTTTCCAGCCCATTTTGCCGAAGCGACCGGTGACGGCGGCCGTACAGATGAAGTGTGCTCGTCCCACTTCATCAGCGCGGGTGATTTGTGGTGGCACATGAGCACAACGACGGTGACGACGACGAGAGGCTGGTGTGTGACCGGGCCGGGTGCGGTCGCCAGTTTGATTCCCTGTCCGCGCATTGTCGGCACACTGGATGCTCCACTTGGACGTGTCCAGTGCGTCCGGCTTGACCAGGAAGCGGTCGGCGGCGGACAAGTGTCAGCTAAGTGCGGCCGCATGTTCGGGTATCCGGCCGCGCTGTTCCGGCACACGGACACGCGGCACCCGGAATGACGGCGGGACGGCGTGTGCAATGTGTGCGGCCATCGCGTGGGAGGTGGACGTCAACGCGGTGCTGGAGCAATCGGTGCGCGACCACTGCAGCATCGGGTCAGCGGGTCACGACCGCACGGTCTTATAAAAAGTAGACAGAAGAAATTTTACTGCGGGTGCAGCGAGTTTCCGCCTTTTCGAGAGGACAAATCAATAAATTCATAATCAATATAATGTTCGTTAACTGCACAGTTAATGTTGTCAAAATGTTTGATATTAAAATTATGTTTTTCACTGTACACCTGCTGTATATGCACGCAATCGATTAGAGCAAGAATAAAATACGTGTCTTTTGTACAAGCCAAATTTTTTTTTTTATCAACAATTATAAAAAGAACCGGATGGGCCTCGCTCTGCTGTAAAGTAGGGCGGAGTGCACCTCGTTCATAGGATAGGTCATTACAATGGATTTGTTAAATTTGAATGCAATGATAGGTATATTTTGTATACGAATAACGATTCTGAACGGAATGATATGTTGGTCTAGAATTGGTATTTTATATTATAACTAGCTGAATTACCCGGCTTCGTACGGAACAGTCTTGGCCAGGCATAGTTTTTAATAGAATTATATATATATATATATATATATATAAATATGTTTGGTCAGCTTTAATTTTCTTCTGATCAAATTTCTTCCCCGTAACTTCAGTAGTTCAGGTTCGGGAATTTTATTTTTCATACTTATAAAATATAGCTGACTCAGCGAACTTTGTTCCGCCTTAGAGTCAATAAATGAGCAAATTTTATATTTTATTTTTATTAGAATAATAAATATAAATAAAAAATCAAGTATTTTAATGATTCTTTATTGGCGATATATTTTGATGCATGGATTGTACACTTCAGTGGAGCACCTTGTATTGACGACATTTTTTAAATGTCAATAATGACATGGAAAATGGAAAATTAAAAATTCACGGCAATTTTCTGCCAAATCGATTCAGCCATTTTTGAGTTATAAATAGTGGAACTAACACGACTTTCTTTTATATATATATACCTCCATGGCAACACAACAATTGTTGAATATCGTGCATGCTACAATACTATGGTACTAATAACGTGCACTTAAGATACCATAACTCCGGAACCACTTATCGCCTAGCATACAAACTTAGATAGTAGCCAATTCTCAGACCTACTGAATATGTACATATAAAATTTCATAAAAATTGGTCAAACCGTTTCGGAGGAGTATAGTAACTAACACTGTGACACGAGAATTTTATATATAAGATATATTATGTTATATTTAAATTGAAATATTATGTCAATTTGTTCAAATACTTATGAAAAAAAATTGGCCTATGAATTTCAATAATAAAAACTTCTATGGAATATTCTATTAAATTTTCAAGTATTTTTTACGAGTCAAATTTTTTTATAGACAATTATAAAAAAAAAAATGTAGGTAAAAATCGAATACTTCAAATGCCTCTAAGTTGCTTAAAAATCAGTATAATATTTATATATGACGCAAAAAAAATGCCAATCTTAACAACTGATAAAAATTTCGAGTTTCTGCAACTTATATATACCTTATGAATTATAACAAACATTTAAAATCGTTTGAGAATAAATTGATATTTTATGCAATTTCGTAAAAATTTAAATTTCAAACGGTCATAAAATTTTTTTCTTAAAGTCCGGTTGAAATTTTTTTATAGTTTTTTTAAGAGTAACTTATGGAGAACAATAACCTAGTGTTATAATTTTGAACCTTAAGTATAAACAGAAAGAATGTTATGCATTTTTAACTACAAAATAACATGCAAATTATCACGATTTTGATATATTTTTGACATGCCCAAGTATCATCTACATTGACTACATTCCCTTTCCTTTCAGAAAAAGTGCTGTATAAGGAAATTGAAGCATTTTTACTGCCCCAAAACGTGATGACAGGCACAAAAAAAAATTCCCGATCATTTTTTAAAATGAAATTTATTTTTTATAATTTTTAACATTATTATAAAATTATTGTTTAAAGTACCTTATAACATTTTTATTTCTCATTTTAATCGTAATGTCTTTTGGGGGGGGGGACAAAGCCTCTTCTATCCCCCCTCCAAATTGCGCTTATGGATGGCACTGCAGTTATGTTCACCCAATCCCTACCCCCGTATTTGCCACCGTATTATTGTCAGTCGTCACGGTATGGTTAATATATTATATTTTCATCATTATTGTAATGTGATACTTATTACTTATCATAGTTTATAGTTATTATAATTATCATTGTTGTCATACCATACGATAATGGTACGATAATGTCGATTATTATTTTCTCCTCCACTGGGTGCCAGACCGCGATTTATGTATATTATTATTTTATATTATTGTATTGGTTCTGAGAAGCGCCATTTATTATTATTATTTTTATTAATTACTTTATAAAATATTTGGTCACCTACCCGTCCATACCTCTACGACTTGTGAGTCGTTAACAATAAATTATATTGGCTATTGCCTAGGCGCGTGCAGTGTGCATTGTGTTGGTGAGGTAACAGTCCTCAAAGAAAATAAACAATAATTAAAATACGTGACAAAAATATCAATTATAGCATTTTATTATAATCACATTAGTCCTATTTGTCCGAATCTTATATTGGTCGTGCTAACTGCAGTATACAACAAATGCACACGTGTGCGGAAATACATTCCTTTTTTCTTTTTCTTTTCACTGTTTCGCATATAGTTTTCACACCCACATTAACCACATTAAAAAAAAAAAAAAAAACCCCAACCATAATGCTTTTCGATCTTCATAATTGGACCACCATATTACTTTCAACGAATCTGAGTGCGGACATACATCACCACAGCAGTATAGGATATTAGGATACCTATATCATATTATATATTATATAATAACGATTCAATCGTTTAACCAGTAGCACAGTGGATGATGTCCTTTGTATATTATTTTACGTTAACATATTCTTATCAATAACACAGTAAATAGTTTAGAAAAAAAAAAATGTGTACAGATTGTTTTCTTTGTATTCACAGCCTAATGGCTATTTCAAATTTCAATACCGTCAAGATGATGGTGACCAATAACCGATGTTCATGATTGAGCAAATCAAATCAGTCGAACCACCTACCTATTCATTTAAACACTTTTGACCAAAATACATGCGTCACTGAATTATTGATTAAAATGTATATATTATCCTCTCAGAGAACAAATCTAAATAGTGCTGATTATGCCAATTTTCAAACATATTTGTGCAACCCAATTTATTCTACTTAGGTATTGTCTGGGCCCTGCGGCCTGCGGTAATTGCATTAACTAATATCATTATATAATCAATACCAATATCTATAACATAAAACGTCTAGTGCATTATAATTTATAGCTCACAATTAATTAATTGCATTAACTAATATCATTATATAATCAATACCAATATCTATAACATAAAACGTCTAGTGCATTATAATTTATAGCTCACAATTAGATTGTATCTCCTTTTGTTTTTTATTTTTATTGAAATAGTTGTACAAAGTAATCATAAATAGTACCTACTTGCAAAAAAGGATTACAATTTCATATAAAATATTAAGTTTTCAACAAATCTAGAGGTAGTTAAGTTCTGCTTCTATATTACAATACATTTTTATTATTTTCAGATTTCATTCTCACGTCTCACCTTTCCACAGAAAATGTTTCTTTGTGTCAAAATAGCAAGATTACTCTTATGCAACATCAAAATATTATTATATCATACCTAAATTATGAATATGTTATTATTACTATTCCCTAGTTATTTTATAGTTTTCAGATCAAACACCTTTTGTTAATCATTATTTATCACACAACTATGGAATTTAGTTTTCTTTGGGAGAGCATTTTTCAAATGCATGATATGTGATTTTTGCAATATTGAAAAAATAAAAATAATAATTATAAAATTCATTATTATTATTTATTTAATTTTTAACTTTTATTAATAAAACAACAATCTGTAACTATATTTTAAAATAAATCAATGTGCAGATTAGAATTATATGATTTGGACACACATAAAAAAAGCAGCCACCCAATGGCAACATTATATAACTTAATCAGCATTTGATATTTAGTCATAAAATATTTATGTAACTATTTTGAATTCTATAAAAATCATCTAATAATTAATAATTAATACTAAACAAGTATTAACACATTACACAACCTTGTTTTAAAATTTCAAATAATTTCTATATTTATTAATTAGCAATGGTAGTAAATTAGCAATTAGCAAAATTAAAATATATTTATGATAAAACCCATAATCAGAAGCCTATGATAATAACACATTTAAGTATTGCAGAACCATTTCCAAAAAACTGCAATACTAATCAAAAAAATCAAAAATTGTAATTCATTGATTATAATAAATTATTCATATTTTTTTTAACATCATAAATTGTTTTTGTTATTAAAAAAAATATAACATCTTAAAAAGGTATCGCATGGCAGACCAGTCAAGACTGGAAGCCACTTGATATACTATTACAGAGCAGGCAGTAGAGCCTCTAGTTGGAGATATAAATTCATAAACGACACAAACATTAAGACTATTTGTAGTGATTAGCTCTCGATATAACCATTGATCTACTAAGATATTTTAAATGCTATTGTTATCATCTAAAAAAAAAGTAATTATAATGGATAGTTGTCATATTTTACTTTATGAATTCATTCCTCAAATGTATTAATCATTTCAGTTTATAAATTTTCATCTTCAAGACTTGCAACATACTTGTATGCTTTTCCAAGAATTTAGGAACATAATATTACTTAGATCAAAATATAATTGTATAAAATGTTTAAAACATTTTATAATTTTTCTAGATATATGATATTAATGAAATTATTATAAATGCATTGATATATATATATATATATATTTAAATTTAAATAAAAATTAAAAAATATATCCCAAATATTTAAATTTGTTTACATAATAATAATCTATTAATTTTTTCCATTATTATTATTGTAATTCTTTGAGTTGAAATTGCTTCGTCCCCAACTTTATAATAATTTGCTATATGTACATTTCTTAAGCGTTTATTTATCGATACTAAACCAGAACTGCAGACTTGACAAAATATATCTTTTTTATGCCACATTAACCATACACCTCAATTTAATATTCTACTAGAAGATAATATAATCAAACAAAGGAACAGTAGATGTAGGTTTCATCTTAATACTTAACTAATATTATTAAGTACACAGTTTTCAAAAAACTATATTACATAAAATAAACAAATCAAATAAATCAGTTAATTTCTATAAAAATGTAATTGTTTTCAATAAATAAAAACCAAAAATACAATAATTTAAAACTATAAAGAATGGATAAGAATACTAAAATTATTTAGTTTATATAGGTATTTAAGTATCTAAAAGTTATTAGGTATTTTCTTAGTAATACTTAAACATGTTTTTACAACGAACCGTACGATTAAATAATATTAAATTGATTCTCTAGGTGGTGGAACAAAGTTGGTAAATAGTTCCAAATTGTTTAACAAAATATTTAATTAACTGCTGTTCAGATAACTTAATATTTCAACAGTCTAAATATTTTAATATTATATGCATTTGAATACAGTCACAATTGTGCATGAATTCAAAACATATTATAAAAGATAAATGTCACAGTTGTCAGCAATTTAAGGCAAGATCCATTATAATAGGTAGTAAAACTAATACTATTAATAATTTATATATTAATAAAAAAAAAAAAAAAAAAAAAAAAAACAAAGATTAAAATTCATACAAAAATAAAATGTTAACACTTTTTTTTTCTTAACGATATTCCCACTAGGATACAAATAAATACATAAAATACCAATCAGTTAAGAAAACACTATTGGATGGACAATTTGTCAGGGCACAATAAATAATTATTAGCTATCGGTATTCAAGCAATAATAAATATTAGATTGGATAAAATAAATAAAATCTTTGAGCAATGAATTTTATTTTATTTTACTTTATTATGGTTTTGTTCATGGTAAAATTATTAAAGGAATGTATAATATAATAACGATACTAGTTCCATTAAGTTACCAGCAAAATATGTTTAGTTGATTAAAAATTAGTTTTTTATTTAACATTTGATTACATAAGATTAGCTACATTTTATTGAGGAAAATATAGATGTAAAAATAATAATAATACTCTGGTCATACATTAATGATTTATAATCTTATAAAGAAATATATGGCAATTAATTAGAAAAAGAGAACATTATTCTCTATAGAATCATCAAAATTATTAACATTAGATAAATTGATATTAAATGCCGTTACAACTGGAATGATTAAAATAGTCAATTGGTGTTAGCTTAAAAATTATATTTATTTGACAAAATTTTAGGGCAGTAATATTTATTTGAATAACACAATTGAGCTCATTTGTTTGAATCCTATACTATGTTACTGAAAATAAATTTGCATACTTGCAAAAACTATTTACAAATAAATTTCATAACTCAAATAGTGTATATGAACTCAAAATATTACAGAATCAATGGTTGAATAGGATGATCAAAACTATAGTAAAAAAAAAATGTATAATTATTACAAATGTGTCATACAAACACATTATTGGTAACAAGTTTGACAGTCAAAGTTTCACTACAACTGTTCAAACGAGATTATAACCGATTCATACAAAGTTAGTCAAAGAATTGCAGTCAAATAATAGTAATAATATGATTTTATACATATTATGGCACTACTCGTTTCAGAATAATCCTTTTTTTTTGCTCTTTTTTTCTTTTCCATCAGTGGAACTATAACAAAAACAACAAAAATTAATAAATTTTAAATTTATTTAATGAGCATTTATTAGTATATATTTATTACTTTATAAATCAGTAATTTAATAGAAATCAAATGTAAAATATAATTAATCACATACTCTCTCTCTAATGATCGTCTTCTAAGTTCATCGAGACTGATACCACTGCTTGATTCCCACTCTCTGATTTCCACTTCAAGTTGCCTCCGTCTTTCATCCAATTCATTAGCTTCGGATTCTAATCTCTTCAACATTTGTTCGTTCTTTTGCTGCAGCTATTAATTCAATAAAAACATATTTAAAATTAAAATTAACCTTTAATATAAACAAAATAGTACTTACAGCAATTTCTGAATCTTTAAGTTTCTGTTTTTTTTCTTTTACTTTCATCTCAAACACCTGTTCCATTTCAGTTTCCATTTTCTTAAGTTTGGCATCATGATCACGTTTTTCGTCTTCCATTTGAGCTAATGGGTTCCTGAATTTGACAAGAGGAAAACAAAACATTGTATATTCACAAAAAACTGGAAGGAGACCATAACACCATTTACAGTATTTATAAAACTCATTTAATTAATTTGTTTAGTTCATTAGGCTAATTTTTGGATGAGGGAGAAATCATTCTTTCATATTAATAACTGAAACTTACCAAACGGCAACGAAGGAATTGTTGATTGCTCCTGGGGCGCATGAGCTGGACCAGTGTGTAAGAAAATAATAATAATTTATTTTTAATTTATTTTACAATTATAATTAGTAAAATAGCTGTACTAAAAATGCATAAAAGCACTAAGATGTACTAAAAAATCTAATATAATTAATTTTTTTGTCTCATTTAAAATGATATGAATATTTTTAAATTCTTAACTAAAATAAAATAAATAAAATAGTTTAACAACTTTTTTGATAAATAGTAAGTAGTTAGTTTTTACTTATAAGTTGGAACTACATTTCTAAACACTATGATTAGAATTAGTTTTATCACATAAGGTTTAAATATTTAACGAAATATTTTCCAAGAACCGATTAAGATAAATCATAAATTAATCAAAATACTTAGTAGTTACTTATCACATTTAAAAAGAGGAAATTAAAAGAAAGTAAGAAAAAGAAATCTCCTAGTATGTAAATGCTAAAAATAAATTGTGATAGTTTAAATAAAATGATAAGAATTAACAAAATAACCAAGTGAACATATTCAAATAGTTGTATGAAACTCAAATCATGATATGGAAAAAATAACCAGAAAACTGTCATATGAAAATGTTAAGCAACTTTCAAAAGATCGACTGTGGGTGATATTTAATTTATAAATATCAGATTTATTTATTTCATCAGAACTCAACCAATTAGGTTTATGATAATAAAATTTACATAATATTTGATGTTTATATTGCATTTATTTTCATTCAAGACTTTCTCTTTTTAATCAAATGGTTATATCTGGAGAATTACTTTAAATCATTACAAAAAAAAAATGTCTGAAATGTTTATAACCCCTGAGGAAATCAGAAATTTTGTTTTGTAAAATTGAACCAATAAAACTAATCAATTTAGCTATAAAAATAAAATATTTTGACTTGAGACAAAAAACTTATTTAAAAAATAGTTATCTTTTAAAGCAACCAAACTCATGCAAAATACAAATAAATAGCAAACAAAAGAAAACAAATATTTCAATTCAAAATCTAAATTAATATAAAATATATTTATGTGACTATTGCAATTTTTCAGGGTCTCATCCAAAAATCAGCCAATTAAATGAGAAATAGATTTTACGAGTATTTGGAGACTTAAAAGATAGGATAAATTCTATAATATTAAATTGGACGCAAACTGCAACCTTAAGAGGCTATCAAACTCACTGGTTTAAAAATCACAGTATATTTATTTACAACTCACTTTGTCATTCCTTTGGGGCCATCAGCTGAGAAACAAGCCAACTTTCTAAACCTAAAGTTCTCGTAGTGTACGTTACTGGTCACTTCTTTTAGATCTTGTAAATGTGTTCTCAATAACATGTTTCTTAAGGCGACAAAATCACAATGCTCAAGATTTTCCACTAAAGTTCAATACAGACAGAATTAATATCATGACTGAAATAAATCAAATTGTTATTACTAATTACCTTCAACAAGACCCCATGGATACTTCCGACCACGAATTTTTTTACCATCTACTTCATGAACTTCAGTTGATCCAACCACAGCAAATGGTACTCGAGCTTTAAGCTTTTTCAAATTTTCACGATCTTCTTCTTTATCAGAGTCTGGGAAGTCATAAATTCTAATTTTATGCTGAGTAATTTCTTGTAAAATCTGGTTAAAAAATAAACAATTTAATTAAATAAGCCTAAAAAATATTAACAATATAATAAGTTTTACCTGTTTCTTGTATTCTGTAACTTCATCTGGAGTCATGGTGTCTGCTTTAGAAATAATAGGTATTATATTTACTTTGTCATGAAGTCTTTGCATAAATTCCACATCTAATGGGGTCATTCCATGACTATTTGACTCCAAAAAATATAAACAACAATGCACACGACTATCATGTTGCAACTTTCTATTGACTCTAGATTCAGCATTTAAGAATTCTTCATACCTGTAAAGATCATAAAAATTAATCCATTACCATAAGCATACTCTTATAAAAGCCAATATAAAATCAATATTGTTATTATTTACCTTGATTCAATATATTCAAGTACTGGTTGCCAACAATCCGAATTATCAACAGCATCACCAAATCCTGGAGTATCTACTACTGTGAGTGAAAGATTTACACCCTTCTCTTTCAATAGACATCGATTAGTTTCTACTCTAACTGTTTTACCAACACGTAAAGATGGACCAGGATGATCTTTTCCATAAATATCAGCCAAGAACATTGTATTAATTAAAGTAGATTTTCCAAGACCGGATCTACCTATAATCATTTTCATAATATGATAAAACTTTTAACTATATATATATATATATATATATCATAATTATTATTGTTACTTTTATTATTATTCTGTTATTACTATAATCTAACGTAATACTCATATATTAATTTATAACATATGTACTGTGTCTTAGAATATATTAAAAATTTTAAACGAATGTTATTGATACAAAATATTATTTTATCAAAGTTCTATTTTTTTAAATATACTTTTATCGGTATGAAAAATAATAATAATTATATTTCGACCAAAGGAAGCAATTTTTATTATTTTTTTATCGCCTAATGTTTCTTATTTCTCGGGAAATATCCACAGCTCAAGAAGTCAAGAC
>JAIPRK010001172.1:42211-89479 GCA_025469195.1 Chaitophorus viminalis
GCACTAAAATTAATATTTGTCAGTGAAATAATAATATATCAAAACCAATTTCACTGCCGTGGTGAACTTCCGTATTCTGAAGAATCATTTGCATGCGATAACAATTCCTTGCAATTTTAATACAATATAGCACATATACGCAATATAAAGTGATTAATCCCAAATAGTGACCAAACCACGTGTGAAAGATTTTATTATTTTGTATTATAAATTTAGTGAATATTCTGCATACAAATCTTGTGAGAGCCCTTACAATATATTTTATTATTTCGATTAGTATGATTACTAAATAAAAATATAAAATTTATAATTTATATAATAATATAGTTTAACATTGTAATAAATGAAAAACTTACCAACAACCATAAGAGTAAATTCAAAGCCTTTCTTTACTGCTTTGCGATATACTTGATTAGGTAAATTAGCAAATCCAACATAGCCATCTAATTTTTTCACCTTCCTATCATTAGACTTTCCAGTTCCTGTTTGATCTGTTTTCAATAGTTTTTCTTTATTTTCTATAGGCTCCGCTAAGGATTCAGCTGTATATTTAAAAAAAAATATCATTTGAATTACAATTAATAATAATCAATAAGTAAATAAATTTTACTAACATTTAACAACTGGTACACGTGGTAAATTCATTGGTGCAGTTGGTGGTAAATTTGTACTAAGATTAGTTTTTATACTGGTTACAGAGTTTTGATGAGGCACTGGAGTAGTTGAATTGGCATTTGACTGAACAGTTGGTTGAGTTCCAGGGTTTGTATTGTTTGACGATACGTCATTCTTAAAGAACAGCTCACGTTTGCTTTGCAGCTAAATAAACAAATATAAAAATTTAAATTAAATAAAAACAAATAAAAATTGGCAAATTTCTTTTGAAAATCATAATAATCAAATGTCAAACAATGTTCAAATATTTTAAAAATTTAAAAACAAATTTGAATGATCAATACTGAAATAAAGATTTTATAACTTACAGTACTTTAATTATTGAAATACATAAATACTATTAACTATATTCAATCATTATTTTCTGAATTATTTACTTATATAAAAAAAAACCCTATTTTAAATAAAGAAAATAATGTGTAGGTTTATTAAGTATTATACATTTCCGAAAATCAATAATTAAAATAGCGTGTATTAAAATTTACGATTAAATGCCATACATAAAAGTGGAGCATGCCTATTTCTCTATAAAATAACTAACAATTATTCAATTAAATTCAATTAATACATAAGCAGAAAAAATACAATATTAAAATATACCAAACATAAAACAACAGTCATTATTATTCTATCGAATATAAATATTTATAAAACGTAATAATAAGTAAGTAATATTTAGTATTATTCAAAAAGAAAATAAATTATAACTACTATAATAATAACCACGGCAAAATCAGTATTAAAATATTGTAGTCACTGTAGTGTTATTAAATTACATCAGAAGAAATGTGACAATTGTATTACATTACAATAACTGAGGCAGAATCCTGATATGATACACATTTCAATTTCCGTATAGATACTATTACTATTAGTCAAATTATTTCATTGTATATTACTCAACTCGACTTATTTACTACATCACTCACACGTGCGTACATACAGTAAAGAATAATTTTCTTCATTTTCTTTACTTGTTTGAGTATTAAGTAATAATTAATAACCCATGAAATAATTTGACTATCATAATATTTATTCTATACACCTATAATATATTATAAAATGAAAACGATTCATTTTATAACAATTAATACTCTAGTACAGTTAAAAATATTAACGTATGTCTTTAATGAAAATCATTCATCAATAAATAAACATTGAATACCATAATACGAATAATTATGTCCGAAAGTGACGCAAGTCAAATTGTCAAACACGACAAATGCTGATACGCCAAAATATAATTTTTTAACCTAGTTTTATTAATCTAATTAGCTATAAAATAAATAAGTAATCATCAATCATCAGCATTATAAAACAAGTATTTTCAATCTCACATTCGTCAACTGGTTTTCAAAAGATTATACATTTTTTACCGAGGAGAGAAATATTCTCAAAATCGTAAACTTAGAACAACTATAAAAATGTGTATATACACCAATTTAATTAATTTGCACATTTTAGAGTTATTTGACTTAATAGCATTCATAATACAATTAAAAATTAACTACCATAATTTATCCCAATTTAACAATTGCTAACATGTTCGCTATTACATTCATAGTCTTTTAGGGCATTATTTAATTACGTTAAGATTGAATGTATATGATTTTATATGTGTTAAGTACTAGAAATATTTGTACGCTTACATCATAACATATTTAATAATGAAGCAAATACACCTAATAAGAATAACTTTACACAAAAAATATTTACATTAATAAATAACAATTCTTAAAAGGAACAAAATAATTTATGAATTATGATTTATATTATTAATAAAACAAAATAAATCAATCTTTAATACTAACATAGCAAATTTATAAGCCAACGGAAAGTTATTAATAGTAAAAAAATGTCCATAACAAGAAACATTTAAACTAATAATAAGGATGAAATTAATATATCCTTTCAATAGAATACATACATAGATAATTAAAATTTTCAAATTAAAAATAACATTTTTAAATGTAATGCAGTAAGTAAAACCTATATTATTTTGTTCGCCTTAAATAAATTTTGAAAACAAAATACCTAATTGATTCGTCGAGATAAATAATTTTGTTTAGAGGTAATAGAATAAGAATACATGAATGGAAAAATCCGTAACTATATATTAATCACAACAATAATATATTTATTGAGTATACGCCTATGAAAATTGAATAAACTTTTTTGATAAAATAGAACGCATTTATCTAAAATACCAATGATATTTATCAAGTTCGAATATCAGATTATTGATTATTATACCTACCTATTATAACTCCTTTAACAGATTTATTTTTCATTATAACATAATCAAAACTTTATCTTTATTTTAATATACAAAGGCGTGGTTAATATTATAATTATAGCGTGATGACGCAATGTCTACATAGGAGCTAAACAGCTAGATTAAACAGAACACATGTGAAGAAATCGTAATAATGGTAAAATATCATCAAACGTAGGTGTGAATAAGTGTATGTGGATGACATTTTCCAAAATTCCTAAGATATTTCAAACATCAATATAAATACGTAATAAAAATCAGGGAAGTACCTACATTTACTTATAATATACAATAGAACTGTATATTTAAAATATATGTATTTACATAATTGTATTATTTTCAAAATATTTATTTAATACCTACCTATACTTCTAGTTCTAGTATATAATACGAAGTAAATAAAATTTCCTGTACGGTTAAAAAGTCAAAAATTATAAGTTCAGAACTCAAAATGGTAAAGAAATATCACATACATATTTGCTTTATATGATTAAGTAAATAATTAATATTAATCCAAACATTCACTTTCTTTTTAACGATAGCATTCATTATTTTATGTAATTAAAAATTTCAATAAATAATACCTTGGACTCAAAATTATTGGGACTGATATCCACAGAATTAAAATTTAATAAATATAATAGACGTCACACAAGTTTACAAAACACACATGTATTAAGTAAAACCAATAGATGAGATTCTAAGGTTAGATGTGCCGTTGTAATAAATTGGGTAAAGTAAACGATACTAAAAGATATTGTAATCACGAAAATTAACAACACGTGGTATTACAGCGGAAGGATCAAGGTTAAAATGAAATAAGCAAACTATATAGAGAACAGTTTTTGGATATTAGTCAGCTGTGGTTGCTATGGTGACGCATGGTTGTAAAGTACGATCGATTTTTCTCCCCTGGAAAAGCAACCAAAGTCAACAATATCGCAGAGCCCTCTATATTTTTTTTTATATTTCAAGGTCAGTATTCTGTGTACTCCCTAGTTAAAATCTCGAAATCCCACGTTAACTTGATATAAGAATTAGAAATGTAAAATTTAATAATTATTAAATATTTTTATATTATTAGATTAATATAACGCAATATACATATACAACTATTATAAGAGTAGCAATAAAATTTGACTAATTACATATACCAATATGAATGATAAATGCAAACTTAACTGTTATTTATTGTGTTTAGTTTGATAACTGTCTATGTTTATTGTTGATCCTTGTACCACAACTATATGATTATATCACACCCATTTTGTATTACGACATTCTGTAAACTATGTTATCAATCTATACTTGAGCCTACCAGACGTTTATTCAGATAAATAAAAAAAATAGAATAAAATAAAATAAATCAGTTTTTAAATTATCTTTAACATTTATAACTTAGAGCCTAAATAGTTTTAAAAAAAATATTAAAGTGCAGAAAGTACATCTAACGAGAATATTGCAATTGGTTAGTACAAACAAAAAATGTATAGATGAAAATATTGATACATCTGTTAAAATTAGTAAATACTAAATAGTAACAGTGAAATAATATTAAATAATATAATGCACATTAAATATCCCAACTTGGACACTAAACGAATCTGACAGACCATACACATCGATTTGTTTTAAATGTATACATCACGTACATGCTGTTTAAATATGTGTTTAAAATGTATGTTTTTTCTATCATTGTTGTAAGTACTCACGCAGTTATATTGAATGTTCTAGAAAAAATAACGATAAAACAGTACAACACGTTTCGTGACATATACCTATATATATATAATGCTGAAAGTGTGTGTTTTCTCTTAAACAACATAAAATTTGTAAAGAGGTTATGGAACAACCCTAAGAAGCCATGATTAAAAACTGCAGACTGCTGCAAACATGGTTAACAATGTGTTTACACTAGTGCAAGAATATAAAAATAATATTTTTAACAGTACAACTTACAATGAGATTGCTATTAAAATTACTGTTGTTAATACTAGTTAAAAAAAATCTACAAGAATAAATCTAAAAAAACTCGATAGTGTAAACAAAGTATAATAATTAGAACAATAACCCAGGACTAAGGTCCGAAAAAAAAATTAAAAATGTAATTATCATTGAGTAAAAACACTCAAAATAAGTTTCTTAAGTGGAATTAACAACAAGGTATCAACAATCAAAATCGAGAACACTTAAAACACTTTTACCTTCATTGTCATCGTTCTAATAATAATGTACGCATGGAACATATTACAAAATGTTAATAAATTAAGATTTTATTTTTAAATATCTAAAAATTATAATGAACTGTACAAAACTTATGAATTCAAAACAGGCAAGCAATGTAATTAGTCTGTTTAAATTTTAAAAGAACGTGTAACAAACAAAATAAATATACATAGTGTAAGGTTAATTTTTTAAAAAATAGAATTTAACCATTAAAATATCTTAAACTTTATAAAAGTAATACAACATTCAAAATTAATACATCTACGCAGACACAGTGAGATTGACGAGATACATTATAATTTATAAAATACGCCAAGTCAACAAACATAACTTTTATACGATAGTCGCTTTTATATGTAGCTGCACCCTACGTAAATATTGGGTAGGTACTATTTTATGGGTAAGATGGTAAGAATATAGTGTATATGACTCATGGTATAGTTTATTGTTTTAGTAATAACGCAATGTTTTTTAACTAATTAATCTCGGTAAATATGTAAAACATGATAGTTAAGAATAAATGTAAATTCAAATAAGTGAAAGCTTCTTTTAAGTTTTTTTTTTAAAGAAATGTAATACGATAATAATAAGGGTTATAATCGAGGTTATAATGTTATAATAATAAATAATAATGATAATAATAATAGTAATAATAATAACAATTATAATATTGTAAGAGAATGAGATAAATATTATTACCACACATAACATAAATTAATCATAAATATCCATAGTTTAAACTTTAAACCATATAAATAGAGCAATTATACATTTCTATACTATCTATACTAACTCGAATAGAACTTTGCGGATTACATTCTATTAAATCGTGTAAATTCCTTAATATATCAAAAAAATTAAGAGTAAACCATTTTTTATGGCTTCAAAATGCATGTTACAGCTACCTAACAACAGTTACATGGTCTATCAAAATAATAATACATTTTTATCATTGACTATTTCACTATTTATATGAATAACTTAATTTTTGTAAACCAAATAATAGAGGTATTACAACAAATGTGAAACTTAATATATAATGCACAAGTTATTAGATCTTACATACATACCAAACACTAATAACTTGAAAATATCTCCATAGTTAAATTAAAAATATCATAAGTATAAGATATGCACACCATTTATAATTAGAATATGTTTAACTGTAATGACCATTAAAAAAAGAAACTAAAAATATTATTATGATAAAAGTAAACAAAATATAAATTGTTTATCATTTCAAAAATCATTTCAAAATAAACACAACAAATAATTAACACATATCGAGGAAATTCTATCATAAATTTGAACAATTTTCTAACGCCGCGCCCTAAACGTTCAAACTTTAAATGCAATAATCACAATAAAAATCAATCAATGCATATGGCAGTAAAAGATAAAATATATATTATATATATATATATATACAATTATATCAATAGTTTAATGTACCTGATCTTCATTCGACATTGAAAACTACTCGAGTAAAATCCATTAGTTAGTTAGTCATAACTTAAAATAGTTAAGTTATAGCCATAAAATCAGTCATGAATAAAACATAATTTTTTTAAATAATAATACTCAAATATTAAACAAAAAAATAAAAATAAATAGTATACACGTTAAATGACGTGAATTATAATAATAAAAATTTAAGATATTACTTATTATTTATTGATAATAGATTCACAAATAAAATGATACAGAAAAAAAGAAAATATGGAAGTTGTAGGTTCAGAAAAAAATTACCAGATATAATATTATGAAACCGTAACAAATGTTTAATAATAAAAAGGATTCAAAACTGTTTATACAAAAGTAAAAAATTAGTGTTTTAATGTTTACTAAAAAATCCGATAAATCCAGATTACAAAATAAATTTTGCTGGATTCGTAAAACACCAGTTCAAAGATTACTAAACAATAACAATCGATATTTAAAAAATTGATTAGAATGTCTAATACTAACTATACGGTCCTAATCTACGTTTAAATAATTTAAACGTGGTTTAGATATTCAAAACCTTCGCAGTCTATATATAGTTTTTCGAAAAAATAACTGTACAGAAATGAATTGATAATTGAGAAATAATCATAATTTATATGAACTGAATTTATCAAACATACCTTGTAATTGTAATTTGTAATCGACCGATTAGTAATACAGCCGAGTAAAAGCTTAGTCTACATCGATGAATCAATACTATTTTCAGCAGAAAAACACGTGTGACTCAACCGGTTTACTGTAGTGCCTCTGAGTGTCTTGAATGTAATAAATTTTATGGGAAGATTTTGTTACCGTCGCGTTGTAGTGAAAGCATAGGCGATATTGCGGAAAGGTCGCGTAATGTTTCCTTGGCGGGTATAACTCACACGAGACCTTACGATACAGAACAAAATAACAGCGGGAGCAAAATACAGTATCAAAAGTATTACGATCCAATGTCGACTAAGCATTCAGATAAAATTAACAAATTACATTGGAGGGCCTCGCCACCGAGTTGACCGCAGCTTCGAGGTAAAAATAATATACTAAGTTGACTGACCGAGATTTCACGTGGGTACGTATAATAATAAGAACATAATCACACAATGGATACATGTACACAACAACACATATATTTTATTAATCGATGTAATAGAAAATTTCTTAACGGCCGTCTAACGTGTCGTCCGCCGCAAACTATGTATACGATATTGGTTGATTAACACACGTCGACGAATACTTACGTACTCGAACACTGGTCAGCGACGGACCACTAGTCTGCGACGAGATTATGGAATTTAATTATAAATATACATATTTAAAAGAAAAACATGGTTGTCGTAAAAACACTTGTCGAAATACAGGTGGTAAAATATTAGACACAGTAATAATATAATATTGGCCAGTCGATAATGACGAAACAACTGCATGTCAATTATTATATCACACACACACACACATAAATATATAATATAAAATAAATACACATGCATACATATGGCATACCGAGCAAAGTAACAGTCAAATGACGAGTTTCAGTAAGAGTATATTAGTATATTACATAGGTCTGGTATACAGACGACACAGGCCGAACGCAAAAACCTAACGACCGTATGGCATATACTATATGTTTATATGCCATATAGTGTACGAACATTATTATCTACGACTGTTGCGTGTTTAAAGGGGTTGAAAGAACATTAATAAACTAGAGAAAAAATGCATTTGACAGGTTTCTCACGGATTATTCCATCTGGAATTAAAACATGCTACGTAATATTATACACGTATATATTATGAACAAATACAAATACAACGTGCGCATGTCATTTATTTTTCATAACTAAAAGAGGAATTGAAAACAACACTTCAATAGAAAACCGTTCGTGTCGGTTTGAATAATCTACCGAGATCACGACCTCCAAAGTGTTATCAAATACTATTTCCTGCACGTTTTGATATAGCATTCGCCACAAAATAACAATAATTATAAATTAAAATATTATAAATATTGTTATCTACTGAAACCGAAGTAATATACCAGAAGTATGGTATTTTCAGATACTAATATCAAATGAAAACAGTCTACGATTACACGCGTTGTCAAAATAATCTGCCGACTAAGCACGACGTTTTAAGAACTTCCTATGTGAACTAAAAAACTAGGTGTTTTGCAATATCGCCGAAAGAAATGTAACATAAAATGTTTTTGAAGACTTGAGTGCAACCACTCAATTTTACCAAAAGTTTACTGACACAGTGTCGCTAACAATATTGAATTGTATAAGATATTATACTAATTGTCATAATGGAATGGCCCGGTACTTCAAACGCCGACGACGGGAGGGTTAGGAGGTTCAAAAAATAAAAAACGAGAATAAGTTTGCAAACTTTCGCTCGCGGGAAAATATCACGCGCGCGCGGGGACGTTAGGTAAAGGGCGGTGGAAAAGGTATTATAGGGGCGTGTGACCTAGAACAACAATGCTTGCCTTGGTTCCGAGCACTGGTTTGGGCGCGGTGACGGGCGGCGGCGGTCCCGCCGTGGAGGTGGCGACCACCGGCGACGACGGCTGGTCGTCGGCCACGTTCGGCGGCGGTCCACCCTGTTCGAAGATCCGCTGTCGCTGGGCCAGACGTTCCATGCTGGCCAGGCGGTACGCGGCGGCCGCGCTCGGCGTATACGACTTGGGCAACGTCGGCGGAGGCGTCGGTTTGGCCACGGCGCCGTTATCGCCGTTCATCATGTCGCTGTCGGCACCGACGTGCGCCGGGTACACGTCCAAGACGGGACGGTGTTGGCGAGAAAACCGAACGCGACGCTGCGACGAACGGGTGGTAGGATGACGGTGGGCGCGACGAACGTTACCGCCAACCCTCGGGTGACGGAAAACTTTTGCGCTACAACGACCGACGGGTCACCTATTCGGCGAAAAACCTAAAGCGCACGCGTTCACGGTCCACTCGATCTCCCGTCGACTCCACGCGCCCGGCGTATACGTGCGAACGGCGCGAACGCAATTTTCGAACTGCACGCATACACCCGGCCCAGGCGGCACCCGCTGGCCGCTAACCCGACGATCGCTCGAGAGACGTCGGCGATGACGGTACACACACACCGGCTACGTTCGGGCGCGCGCGCGGGGACCGCGGGATTCGTTGATCGGCTCGCGCCAGATGGGACCGGCCGCAGTGTTACCAGTACCGAAGACGCGACGACGTGGTGCGAAATGAAAAAAAAACCAAATCTACCCGGTGTTTTACGGATATTTTCGCACTACCGTCTATATTAATTATTATTATAGTTCATATTTTTTAAATCATAGACATCGTAAAACGCGTTACGGTTATCGTCGCGACGACCAATATTCACAACTTGGTAGCTACCGCGTCTAAATCAATTTGTCACTGTAACTTCCGGATGTTTTTAATGTTGATCGAGAAATTGTGATTTTAACTACGAAAAACCAATCGAATTTCGTCGAAATTCTAATCAGCTTAAAAAAATACCTGTGTGAAATTCGGCAATCAAACGAGACGGAACATATTGAAAAGCAACCGCGTTGAGGGGTACTGAAGAAGGAAATAGATAAATAATCAAATAACTGTCTGTCTCCTCACTTCTTACAACGCGCACATCCTCAATTCAAGTTGAAACACGTAATAATTAATAATTACTCCGTGAATTATTTATCATCAACAAATTACGATTTTACAATGAATTGAGTAAAAAAAAAAAGTTGAAGTACCTATGTACAAGGAAAAATACTTGATCTAATTTTAATCTATATAAAAAAAAATATTAGAAATGTAAATATTTTGAAATATTCATTTGATGTCCTAATTAACTGCAAAATGGCAATAAATAATGTCATAAATTTTCATAATTGTTACTAATTATAGATATTTTAAAATGTAATATAGGTACCTAACCTATAGATCATTTTTAAATGTCTATAAGTCGAAATTAAAGCAAATTAAAACTTACCTCCAAAGTTAAACAAATCATATGATCAACCATTATTCAAAGAACTAATATTTATAAAATGTTACGTTATGACACAAAACTGGTAATATACTAATTTACATAACAAATTGAGAGCAAAACTTTTATTTTATAACTTATAATATTAAAAACTATAATCCTAAAATCATAAAAGTTTAATGTGTCCCATAATACATGAATACTAATAGAATATACCTTAATTGATGATAAATTTAATTTAATGTAACAAATATACCACTTTATGCAGCAGACATGAAAAAATAATACCACAAACAACAATTCTAAAATGAGATGATCTTTTTATGACATGCACTTTGTCAGTAGTATTATAAATACTATTATATATTCATCAAACCATGACTAACATTTGATCAATATCATTCATTTATACTGTAATTATTTTCATTTAGTTGCTATTATCAAACAACAACTCACTTAGTAATTACATCAATATAAAAAAATGTCAAGAAACGTTTTTTTTTTTCTACTACAAAAATTTCCATTAGATAATTCAGCAATTTTAATAAGTACAAGTAATTCTAGGTTTAATAAATACTTACAATAATTTAAATAGCTTAAGTAGTAAAACAAAAATAAACACATTATTAAACAGATAGAACAATAGTTAGTAGACCCAATGCTACGAATAATGCAACATAAATATTTTAAAATAAAAAAAATTAGTAGAAACCATTAAAATACCATATTTTATGATTTTTATAGATATTGTTAATCATTTAACTACTTTCGTAATAATATGTAAAATTAAACACATTCAATAAATCATTCATTATATCTTTTTTTTTCAAATTATATAAATTATTAATTATTATTAAAAATATTACTAATAATATTTTATTTTATACAAATAAATCGACAGACAACTATGCATTAAAGTATTTTTATTTTTATAACCAGTCAACTCGGTGAACAAGCAACTGGTTACAATAAATAAAACAAAATAAGCTTACTTCCGATGTATATAAAAATAAACCAGTTGACAGTAGTATAGACAAGTCATCTCCAATGGAAACTAGACTTTGTCCAGGGCAATTTATATTCCGAGGGGGTGACTTGTTAATAGTAAGATGACTCATACAACAACTTTCCTTTGGATAATAATAATAATAATAATAATAATAATAATTAAACCATTTTGTTTTTAGCATTAAACAAATTACAAATGAATATATTTGCTTTTATATTATAGAATATAAATAACAAACAATTTTAGTATTCAAAATTATGAAAGGAATTTGAGATTAAATAATTAAAACTAGAAATTTAAATTCTTTACAAACTATACCTACGTATAATTATATAAATCAATACAACGAGAAAGTAATATATAGCTATCATAATAGCATAAACATATGCTACAACCTATGTTTCCGGTGATATTACTTCATAAGGTATAGGTACTTATCCCTTGACACTTTAATCAAATATAGCTAATTTGATAAATTATGGTTATTATAGACTATATATAGAGAATACTGACTATTGTTGTCAAAATGTTTAGCTTTACATTTTATTATACTTAATTAAGTTTATTTTTTAAATACAAATAATTATATAAATTGACAATTTTTTAAAGAATTATTTTTATATAATTATTTCTCTAAGGAATTTACTGAATCACTGATATAGGTATTGCTTCATCCAATCATAAAAATATACAGCTATAGAGTGAGTTTAATAAAAAATAAACAATTTCCGTTCTTTACTTGACTAATAAATACAGTAAACTATCTGAAGTTACAATAACAAACCTTTTGTATACATGAAAATTAAAAAAACAAATTTAAATGAAGTGATACCTCTATTAAATAAAATTTAATGACCATAACTGACATAACTAAATGTATCATGAATGTAATTCACCAGGTTATTCACTCTCTTAAGAAAAAAAAATAGTATAGCATCATCATAATAGGTAATAATACCATCAACTCCAACAATTTAAAGCAAAATAATTATAAAATTAATTTCAGTAAAGATTTAGTTTTGATTTAAACATAACGATCTTTGATACCAAAAAAAATTAGATAATTTATTATCTTTATCATTGTTCCCAGTAAGAAAAAGTATAGATAAAAACAAAAAAACAAGATTGATCATAATTTGTTATAAAATTGATCAAATTATTGTTTATTCAGCTTTGAATTATTTAATTTGGGCAAAATTATGATATTTATACACTCATAACTTCATGTACTAAACTAGGTATATTTATCCATAATATAAATAAAATATTTATTCATTTTTTTGATGAACTTCATTAATTTTTCTTATGAGAACTGATGAGATTTAAAATTAATAAAGAAATAAATTGAAATATGTTTGTAAATAATTTATAAATACCTGATTGTTTTATCAATTTTTTAAATCCTCCAAAATCTGTATTTAATAAAAGAATATACTGAATAATAATTATAATGATTAATATAATGTTTTTAATCCACTAAAAAATACTATAGGTATTATATTTGGGTATTGCACATAGTTCAAAGAATAATAAATAAATAAAAGTTGTTATTTATAAAATAATATATTTTACGAGTAGATTTCTTACAATTAAGACTTATGTATGAAGGTAATTAAAAACTATAAATATATTAATGAAAGAATTATTAAATACCTACTATCACATATTATATAAATATTATACGACCAAAGGTATAATACATTTACACAGTGTGCACCCAATATTTATTCTAAACATAGTACCTATATAAATACTTGTGGTAATAGGTAACACAATACACAAATAAAGGAATATTCAAAATTAATAAATCAATTGTCTAAGTGTGTTTATTTCCAAAAAAGTTAATTACAACTATACCTTAAACATTGTATGACATATGATATAGAGCAGCAAAACTACTGCAGGGATTTAAACTAAAAGATATTGAAAACTAGAGGCAATAAACATTTATAATATGTTAAACTGATAACAATACTTACAGCTGCACGGAAAATTCAGCAATAATTTGGTAGCCAATGCACAATTCACAAGAACCACAACAACAATAGATTCACAAGCCAAAACAGGGTGGAACATGAGCAAACAAAAAAACAAATAATAAAAAATAAAAATATTATCAAATAAATTCAGTACCTATAGGTAAAATTAATAACAAAATATGAATTTTTTTAACGAACAGAATTGACGGTACTTCACGATACGTGCGATCAGTGTAGTAAATTGGACTAATTCATGCATAAAAACGGAAATACAAATAATATTATGATGGAAAATCAAACGGAAAGTACAACTACTACCCAAGATGCTGTTGTGTAGTGTCTTTACGAAACGCGACGTCTGAGGTACACTGGTATATTTCAGACACCGGAATCGCAGAGACACGCACGGAGAAAGAAACACATACACCGTTTTAGAAAACACGTCGACGGCAGCGGTCGGTTTCGCGTCCTAAAACCGCGGACGTCGTCGTGTATTGGCGGTAACGAAATATTATTATGTACGTGCGGCAACGGCCGAGATTTCGATGTACTCACCGCTTCTCTGCATGGTGTGCGGCTGTCGTCGACGACAATGACGGCTGCGGTGGCAGTCAGTAGTGACGGTGACGAGTTGCGGCAAGTGCGGAACACAGAATTTGAATGGAAAAAAATCAGACGACGCGGAGACGCGAAGAAATTTAAAATTTCCGTACTATCAACTATCAACGGGAACAACGGACGGGATGCGGTAAAAAACAATAACACAATCGTGGGCGAGGGCGATGGAGTGAGGTGCGACCGTTACGCAGGCAGGCGGGATGCGGGGTGACGGCCATGGAAAAAAAAGGCGGTCGATTGTCTGATGACGGTCTCGTCGACGGCGGCGCAATCGATAATCGACGATCGTTTAGATTTAGTTCGAAATGCGCTTTCAAATTCGACGTCTGGCTGTCGCAACAAATGCAAAAAAATTCCAATTTTTTCTCGTATCCCGATATCTGTATAGATTTCACGAAATTTCTAAAAAAAATTCTTTCTAGGTTAGGATCTTACCCCGTTCCCCGTACCACAAAAGTATATGTTGATAACGAATATAGAGTGATCATTTCGGTTCCGTGCAAGACAAATTAACGTCGAACCTAACAATTCACGATTCATTATTTTATTTATTATTTCGCACATTCACAGTTCAGTTTTCAGTTCGTACTATGAACGGTTTGCGATTGTTCAGGAGGCTAGCCAGCAGCGTGAATGTGTGTTCCATGAGTGAACACGCCATTGTTGTTACTGACGACTCGTCGACCATAGTGTGTTATCATCCTGAAAGTCGGTTCCCGTACGAATGCACCAAACCATTACCGGAGAACAAGGTGATGGACAATTCAGTGTTACGAGTGCAGAATAAAGATTATGTACACGAAGTATTCAGCAAACCCAACAGTGAACTAGTTCAACAGGAACTGATGAAAATTACATTCACCACCAAACATCGTTGGGTACCACCTAAGAAATGGAAAAGACGATTTGCTCATCCAAAAATTGTAGACCGACCATATTTATAATCTGTTATTAAGTTTATTATTTTTTTAAACGCACTAGTTTTATATTTTGTAGTAAAAAAATTAACATTAAAATTATTTCATGATGATTAAATATAAATTGTACAGTAAGAGTTTCCATGTTTCTTGCTTTTCTACTTCCAACTGCAACAGAAAAATACATTCATAATAAATAATAACCAATAACCAATATTCAATTAAAATTATTTGTAATAATTTAACTACCTCAGCAAATCTGTTAAGGATGGAACAACTGGTGGAATTGTTTGACACACCTTCGGCTGATTTGATGGTTTTTTCAATTTTAAATTACGATGTTGTGGAAATGTTGGCATTAATTTTGGATCACATGCTAAAATTATAAAAATCAATAGTTGATTAATAAATATACAAAACATGTTGTCTACAGAATTGAAAATAACTGATTTTAAGAATAGACGATACTTTTTGTAATTAAAAACCAAACAGTATACTTTTTTTAAGTTAATGTATTCATTTTAAAGCTAACATATCCTATAATATTTAAAGTATATATGTAGATGATTACGTAATGGCGGTTCAATAAAATATGAGCTTTGCAGACACTCTTCAGCTGTGGCTCTTCTACTAGGTTCATACATGAACAAAAAGTTTAAAAGGCGAATACCGGCATCTGATAACCAAGGGAATCTGTAAAAAGGTTGTATTTATGCATTTTATTTTAAAATATATACGTATGAATATTAAAAATTACAGTATTTGATATAGTAATCTTACTTTGGTCTGATATTATTATATGGTTGCGGTCTAAGTGTAAAGTTCTTCAGTGCTGGTAGTGTATCAATTTCAGGCCAAATAGAAGCATTAGGAGTACCAAGAAGTTGACATATCAAATCAAGCTGATGAATTTCTGTACGACCCGGTAATAAAGGCTTGTGAACTGTTGTAAAATAAAAAAATAATTTTTTTTTTTCAAACAAGTATCATATATACATACGTAATAGTTCAGCAAAAATACATCCCGTTGCCCACATATCAATTGCAGTTGTTAGCTTAGGAGAACCCAATAACACTTCAGGAGCTCTGTACCAAAGTGTTACTACTTTTGCAGTCATTTTTTTTGGTGGCACACCAAAAAAACGAGCTAATCCAAAATCGGCTAAAAAAAATTAATTAATATTATAGTAACAATATATAATATAATCTCATATTCATTCTAAATCCATAATTTTCTTACCTATTTTTACACAGCCTTTGTCCGTAATCAATAAATTAGATACTTTAAGATCTCTATGAATAATGAAATTTGAATGCAAATACTTGAGTCCTTTCAATAACTGTAAAAATATACACTTAACTTGCGATTCGGTGAATGCAGTAGCCATATTGTCTAGTAAACTAGATAAATCATGTTCACAATACTCCATAGAAAGAAATATGCTAGAATATACATAAAATATATATATTTAATATCTATAATCTATAATGAAAACAAATTTATTTACATAGTCAAATTTAAAAATTAAGTCAATTGACCAATTTTATAGCTCAAAGTAATATAGATAAATAATAAAATCTTCAATTCCATACCTGAACAAATACATTTCAATCAACTTAGAACATTTTTCTTTATTTAACAATTATACATTTTAATCAAAATGGTATTATATAAGATTTATAAAAAAAGTGGAATCTATAAATTTTTGATTATTTACAAATACATAACATAAATAAAATAAAATATGGATTTTTGATTTTTTTTTTTTTCAATAGTTAATAAAATGATTATGAAATATTATTTAAGCTATTGAATCTGTAAGAATGTCACCAATATTTTTTTTTGGAATTTTCAGAAAAATTACACAGATAACTATAGAGTAGTATAGTAACTATAGAGTTAAATGTTCACTTTAATAAGATACTGCTATACTACATTAATAATTTTGCTATAAATAAATATATATTTTAATGAAAAAAATGCTAGTATCAATAAAATCTATTAACATTTCTTATTACTTTAAATAAAAGCATATGATTTGATAAGGGTTTCATTAAAGGTAGTACTACGGTTTCATTTATCCATATACAGTATAGTTTGAATAACGTTGACCTATAGTGTGTGAGCAATAAACGGATAAAAAAACCGTAAACAGAAACGGAATAAAAACTGATACAAAATCAAACAAAGTCCAGTGTTCAAAATTAAAAAAAAACGAAAGTGTGTGTTCATTTTTGGTGTTCAAATTAAATCCATACGATTTTTTAAAACTGTATGCAAAGCATTTAAATTTTACAACTCATTTATTTATCTATTATTACCATTATAATCTAGAGTAACTACGAAAGTTTAGGTCAATAACTACCAGACCACTATTAAAATTGTAGTATGTTTGCTCTGCTACACATTAGATTATCAAAGATACTAAACAAGTGACATCCTCAAGGGTTCAAACTCTACTCAAACTTCTTTCAAATGAATTTTATATAAATGTTTAGATAATCAATTTTTATGATATACTTATTATATAGTTTTATAATTCAAATTAAAATACAATAATTATAATTTATAATATTAGGCATACTGAATAAATGATTAGGGAACATTTCAACCACTCAGAATGTTATTCATGTACTTTTTGCACATGAAAATAAAATAAACACTACTAATATTACACTACAATTTACTCTAAAACCAAGATATTAATGTGTGATGTACACAATTACATACTCTTTTATTTAATATTTACCTATCTAAGCTTCTTCCCACTAAAACCTCTTGTAGCCGTACAATATTTTCATGGTCACATTTCAGTAACAATGATATTTCACGGAGTGCACTCATAGGTAATCCCTCTTTTTCATTTTCCATACGTACTTTTTTCAATGCCACTATTTTCTCAATTGGTGATTTTGAATCTTTAGCTCGATCTAAACAAAGTATATTAATAATTAAATTGAATTACGCTATAAAAAAATATATATTTAACTACTGTGATATTTATTTTTTACTTAAGGTTATATATAAATATTTCATTTTAATTTTTCGACTTAATTATTTATGTACCATGAATAGATAATAAACAATCATAAAATATCTTTAACTATACAGTATTAGTACAAAAAAAAAACGTAAGAATCTCTATTAAATAAAATATTTAACTTACAAACCACACCATATGTTCCTTCACCAATTCTATTTAATTTGTCAAATTCTCCAACAAAGCGACATCTTCCTAGCTGAAAATTGAAAACAATATTCAACATAAAATATGTTATTTTAAGGTAATGACTGAATAATACAAACTAACAAGATCTTTATCAGGAATTTGTATAGGTTTGAAATCCCGAAAAGAAATAATTGAACCTGAAAGCGTTACTGGCCCGGTAGGATCGTAATCTGCTAATACTTGCTTTGATTTTTTTATGCCACCACTTTCTATAGTTCTTTCTTTTTTGTTTTTTTTCGAATGCTTCTCTGAAAATAACAAACAGGAGCATTATATTAACATTTATTTGTTTATTTATAATTTTATTGAAATCGCTTAATAAATGTTTAAATTAACTAACTTTTCGAACTTTTTCCCATTGTTGATTGATATAGTACGCCAAGTACAAATTTGAAAACGATAGTCAAAAATCGGTTTTATGTGTTACAGTCTAACAACAGATTATGGAGAAACCAAGAGAATAAAAATTGTGTTATGCATATGAATTTAATACATTTACCAATAACGTAAAATAATATGAGTAAATACGTTCATAATAGGTTTTAACAAATGCAATAATGGATCAATGGAATATTATGGATGAGTCTTTGATAAAATACGAATGATAAGGTTAGATCTCGGCGTCCGTGGGCGACGGCCATAAAAAGCCGATTGTTGTTATCTTTACAAAACAAGCTTGCACTTATAACAAAATGAAATTGCTGCACTGCTCAATGACGAAATTTCAATTTACCGCTAACTTTTAAAATAACTGATGTCGTGATGTGATAAATAAGATATTATCTAATTATTTTCCCCTTTTGGTCGATTTATACTTCATCATAAACTCATGAACAGTTCTAATTAGTTTATAATTATAATTACTAAAATCACTTATAACTATACTGAATCAAGGTCTACACTAATGCAACTAAACTCGTGTCAGTATTTATCTGTCATGATAAATATTTACTATTCAGTGTTATGAGTGTCACAACTATAATAACTGTTGGAAAATTGCATATAATACATTTGGAACGTAACCCATAGTCAGTGCAGCATTCGTATTGTCCTATTGAACTTGGCCAAAATTTCAACGAAACACAATATAAATGTATTAGATATCACGAATATTGTAGTGTGTCCTGAACTCGTTGAACGATTAAACTTTAAAATTAATTCTTTTAATTTTAGAAATAAATCTGTTCTCTATGCTTTAAATATTACTAATATATTCAAAATATACTCTCCTGCTAAAAAACTAATATCAGCTGGCAATTCTCTATATAATATTGACTTATTTTATACATCATTCAACGAATTAACGGCCTCATTGTATTTATATAGTATTTAAAAATGTTCACTTTTATTCATAATATATATTTATTTATTGTATAAATATCTCTTGTTTTTTATTTATTTTATTTTTATTTTCTTCCCCTTTTTTCTCCTCTTATATGAGAATGTGTTATTTAAATATAAATCTTATTACCTATTTTAGCTTAAACTAAATCATTAAATTATTAAATCTGTTTTTAAATTTAAATTTAGATTATAAAAAAAATGCTGACATATTATAAAAGATTGTAATTGGTTACATATTGGTTGTATATTGTTCGGTAGACAGTAATAAAGAATATTATTATATATGACCGGTCTCGAATTAAAAATTCTCCGTTAGGTAAATCACAGTTAAAAAATAACATTGCAACTTTTTATAATATAAATAAAGTTTCAAAAATTTATTAGCCATATAGCAGTGGCAGTAGGACTATATTGAACAAACCGCGGTATATCGCGGTATATCGCGAGCATATCGCGATAGTGTCATTATTAGCCGGAGCGTATAAAATGGGGGATGTGGGAGTCCCATTACCTTTTTTTGAGAACATTTTATTTTTATGTAATGTTTTAAGAAAATTTTCTTGAATTTTCTTGAAAGTCGTGTATTGACTGCATATAAGCTTAGAACTCAAATATTGTAAATGTGCTTATAGGATGTTTGGATGTTACAGTTAGCATTTGTTATAAGTTCTTTTTGTTTCCTTGTCATAGTTAATATTTTGTTTTTAAATATTATATTTCATTTTGTTTCTTATTTTGGATCCTCTAACGTAGGAGACGGGATATAGTTGAGAGCAGTTAACACCTTTAGAGCATCAACACGGATAATTAACGCCACTCAAGAAATTGCGCTGCTAGCGGCTGTCAATTTGTTATTAACGTCAAAAGTTCAAACTTATCCTTCCTAACGTTCTTGAGTTATTTTTAAATATAGATATATGAAATATCCTGACTATAGTTACAACAAAATACAAGTGCATCTATTTGACACTATTTTATGACTTAATATATTTTTCTAGCAAGCTACTGCATTGTGTAGATTACTTATGTTCTATAGCAATATACTCAATTGTTTATAATTGTATATTAAAAATTTGAAAATTCCATCTGTTTTTCGGTTTGGATTAGTATTCATTTATCTTAGTTTCAATATCATTATATAGATGTTGTAACGATCTCTGTTTGCGTATGTTACGAGGTCCTAGAAGATTTGACCTCGGTGTTAGGTAACTTACCTACTCTAATTATTATGGACTCATAAAGGATATATAGTTTATAAAAAGCACAATTAGATATAGATATATTAATTAATTATTAAATTAACCGATTACATATTGTGGCTGTATATGTCGTCGACCTTTGGAGTGTTCGTCGTATAGATGAGGTAATTCGCCAATCTCGTTCTCAAAACTTCGTTATTGAACACCCATCACCGACTTGCATTCCGTGGACTCCTTGTTTCCTGGTTAAACCTTCTTGGCTTGGTGAACACACACTCCTTGCAGAACGTGTACTCTACACTCTTGAACGTCAGAAACGTGTATTCAAACACTCTGTCGAACTTGTATTTTCATTAACTGTTTCTTCTCGGTCCGTGCGGCCGCTATCAAAGACTCCTTCGTCAGCATATTTCGCGTGTCGGCCCCACTTGCCATTTTACACACTCAACATATTAGCCGTAAAATATTAGTGATGTACGATGGTCAATTTATGACCATCGTTACAATGTTGATGCAAAATACATAAGCTACCTACCGTTGTATTTATTTATATATTATAAGATTAACAAATGCATTTGTCTATACTCTATAATATAGATAATATAAGATATAGTCTATATTAATAGATGTAAATTTATAATCATAACTATACAGTATTCAGTGGTCCACCGTCCACGAAATGATAATGCATGCAGCATCAAACACCGCAAATATTACAGGAACGTCAAAATCCGGTTGATGCTGGCGTCTGATGCTGCATTAAAGTATTTAACTAAATATAATCATATTCATATATAATTATACAATTCCATGTTTTTATCCATCTTATATTTTTGGGATATAAAATATTTTATTCAGATTTAAATTTAAAATAATAAACAAACAAGACTGAAACCAAAAAAAAAAAAAGAAGATCAAATAGTCGTTTGATATATTATTGTCGTTATATCCCCGAGGATGTAATATATTTACCTACCTTGTATCTCTTCCTACACTGATTTTAATTATTAAATTATATAATCTATGAAACATTTATTATAAAAATATTAAATGTAAAAATTTATAAATACGCCGGTGACATAAAATACCACTTTGAGGTTTAACAATAATAAAGGTATCTTTATACGAAAACGAATTATGGTAATATATAAATAATAGTACTTATATAGTTATATATCACTGCGGTAGTTTTGACATACTTACACATGGACATGTGACGTATTTACATGTGTTTAAGTGGACCAACTAAATAAACTAACAACTAACTAATGTCTAGTACATATATATTATATAGAATCGCCTAAGTGGTAAGACTTTCAAACTTTTTTGAGAGGGGAGTAAGTAAGTAATATTGATTGATACGGGCATTGGGCATATATTAATATACATAGATAATAATGTAGATTGTAGAAAATAAGTTATTTTCCGTCATTTATACAGTGAATTATTTAATATTTTAAATAACTAGATATTTGTAAATCCCTTAACTCTTAAGGTGGGCTCACACGGTATGGAGTTCGGCTCCAAAGCTCCGGCTCGTGTAGGTTTGATTAGAACATGAATCTATATTATACATGTAGATACCAATCTTATTATAGTCATAACTCATAAGTCATAATCATAACAAAAGTATCGTGGGTTGACAATTAAATTTTGAAAAATAATAAACTTAAAATTCAATATAGAACGTTATTTATTTACCATAAATAAATAAATAACCATCCACCAGTCTAGAATAGTACCTATAGGCTATAATTCGTAAATCTTATAATACTATACATTTTATATTATGACTAGAATTGAGAGTATAAACTACAAAGTCTACTTTTTAATATTATTTAATACACCTGTCTCATTATTAAGAAACATTATAAGGATTAAATAGGCAGAAAAAATAATGCAGAGCATTTTAACTTTACTGCATGAAACAGCATATGCAAAGTAGTATTGACATATGAAGATACGCATATAGTATTTGTGATGTAGCAATAGTTGTATGAACTATGGAGGAAATCCAATTAGAATGTTACTCTATATACTCTAATCAGTCTAATAAAATATTTAGCGAAGTTTCGCTAATAGTTTTGCTTTCCTTATAATAATAAATATAATAAATAATATATAATCCTTATAAACCTTTGTCCATTAAGAGATAAAAATAAGGTAAACACTAAACAGTACATACTACATGGCACATCACGATGTAGAGAATTTCTCTGCAGTCTACATCGTAGTTGATAGTTTTGTAGTATTATAAAAAATGTATTATAGTAAGGCATGTGCATTGTTCATGCGCGAGTCCACAATTCTTGGTTACCCTAATTAATAGGATTAAATAAACGAACGGACTTTGATAGATATTATAAAACTTAATATTAGACAGTTTGGTATTTGTAGGTACAACGGTGTTGGTTTATAAAAAAAGAAGATTAATATAATACATAAAACATAACTATTCAACATGGTAAGTAACGTTGATAATATGTATTTAACCCACAATAGGTACACAATTTTTAATTATTTACAATTTTATATAGATATAAATGTTGTACAATTATGGCCTAATAGCCCTAATAAGTACATATAATGTGTTTATAGTTTATCCGTATATGGGCATATGGCAACGGCTTCAATTTTTTATATCCGCGAACTACTTACACATTTTGAAAGTTTTCGCGTGCCGCATTTGACCTTATACCTTTTTTTTCTTATTAATAAATAAATTATAAAATATATCTGTTATACGGCTAAAAATGAATAAATAAAATTGTCATGCCGTCTATATACCTATATCCAAAAAATCAGTTAATATCAACTAAAACTTAATCGAACCTTGACCCTTATTTAAGTATAATAACAATACAAAGAAAATTATACAAAATAAAATGTCTTTGCGTTCCTCTTACGATCTTTCGCGTGCATAAATATTCTGGTCTATGCGTCTATGTGTATACTTACCACTATTCAATATCACTGGTTTAAATTAAACCAGGACTTGGGAACATAGGCGGTTATCTGGTGGGAGTGGGCTTAGCCTCCTAAATATTTGAATAGCCCCCAAGATCGAAACTTTATTTGAAATGTTATTCGTTGTTTTTGTAATTATCATTTTACATTGGATTACTATAGCCTCTCTAAAAATGTAATCAAATGTCCGCCAATGCTTGGGAACTGCTGATTTATGATACCTACCAATATGAACTGCAATAATTAGAAACAACATAAATATAAACAATATGCGAGAAAACAGTAAGTGCAAGGCTATTACCAGGAGGGTTTTAGGTTTCAGACCCCACCACCCTACATTGACAATTTTAAAATACAATTGAATGAAATTAAATGCCCATTACATTTGAAACTTGATAACGTACATGACGTGTCAGTGTGTCACTGCGATAACAAAACATGTAGTAAAGACAAGATACAAGTAAATGAAATAAAAAGGTATAATCTTAATTATTTTGGTAATCGATGGCTAGTAGTAGCATTAATGCATTATGTTTACGTTATTGTCGGACGTCATCAATCATGGTTTACAGAGAGACTTCAGTAATACTTATATATTCACATTTGTTTTTTTTGGAACATAGACATGGGTACTTTATCGTATTGTAAAATGTCGTGTTGTCTTATTTAAATAACTATGCACGTGGAGCGTTAATCTTTAGAAATTAATAAATCTTCACAGTATAATTTATCATCTTGGATTTCTACTGAACCAGAATCAAAAAAAATTAATGTTTAGACCAGTGGCTGCTCTAGGGGGGGGCCTAGGGGGCCATGCCCCCCATAAACTCCAAAAAAAAAATAAAAAACGGGAATTTAATATAATATTATTCGCTATTATTGACTTGTGTACTATTTTGTATAATACTTTTTACTAATGTAGGTAATATGTGGCACTTATGTTGAAGTATTTGAATAAATATATCATAAAATATTGAAAAAAATTTGTGTGAAGTTTATGTCCTCCCCCCACACAATCAAAACCTAGAGCCGCTATTGGCTTTGATATTTCAAGTTCTGTAATAATCATTGGGAAGTTGTTTATAATTTAAATAATAATTTTAAAATGTCATTGTGCTTATTAATTTTTAAAAATTCGCAAGTTAAAAAAACATATTTACTCCCTCTAACCCTCCCGCCCCAAATCTTGTGCTAGTTACGGCCTTGGTGACGTGACCACAGTGTATTTATGTATAAATTATAATCAACGGATCATCGGAAACATTATGATGGTCGGCATTTTAACGATACGGATGGTCAAATAATTATTAAAAGGTGTGCGCGATGTAAAAGCGCGGTAACACTCTGTTCGAAACTGGGTATTTCGCGGCGTACGTTGCCGCAACTGCAGCAGTAGTTGTGCTGCGTCGCCATCGCTCGGAAACCGGGAGTCGGAGTCGAGTCGTCAACGTGCCACGGCGAAGCATCACAAGTACACATAATATTTTTACCATGTACAATATTCTTACGAAATGCGCACGCGTGCGCATGTGTATGTTCAAGCCACACGGTCAAACGTTCCACGTTGAGTACACGAGACCGCCGCGAACATAACCTAACAAACGGAGGGAATTTTTTGTTGCGGCGGCCGAAAACCGCGCGGCGACAGTAACACGGAACAATATTATTATTATTAAAGTTTTGATCACGGATACATAGGAGTTCTCGAGTGTTTCGACGAGAGAATTGAATGGACGAGAAGACGGGTCCGAGGGATTGTACTGGTGGTGCGCGCGCGGACTTTCACGCGCCTTCGGCTTAACGAAATGTCGACGGCGCAAGCGCGTTCCGTCATTCCATGGAGCCGGCAAGTCGGCCGCGTGGCCCGCGTTGGCCGTGAAGACGCGAACGTGACCGCGCGTATTATGAAAATTATTCTATTCCATGCGCGCCGCTGACGCGTATCACGCAGACGCAACACGCAACGATACAGCAATGCGCGGTAACCGCGGTAGCGGCGCGTGTCCCGGTCGAGAACCGTATTGTTCGACGGTCGAAACGGCCCCGCGGTTCCCGATCGCCAACCATTACCAGGGTACCGTGGGAGCGCGCGCGAAAGTTTCGACGACGACGGAACCACGGAAATCGGTCGCGGCGGCCGCTGACTCGAACTCACCACCACCGACCGTCGCCGCAGACAAATTCACGCGCGCTCGTCCTTTCTTTCCGACGCGTGCCGGTGCGTGCGCGAGTGCGTGTGTGCCAGCCTGGCTAGCTTCTCCCCGCACCGCTCCACAACACGACCGTACCCTTCCTACACCGCCACCGCGCCGCCGAACGTGTGCGCCGCGCTCTGCTCTGCTGATCTGGCCCATCTATATAGTGCGTTCACACTTTTTTTTTTTTTTGCATTTTTATTTCTGTTACTTTTACCCCGTGTGCCATCCGGACATATCGTTTTCCGCACACGTCGCGCACCCGGTACCAGCCATCGTCTCTAGCAGCAGCCGTACGCAATACCTGTATAATAATATTTTATAATACCTATTATAATATTATTATTGTTATTATCGTCCGCGCCGCCGTTCGTCGTGGTCGCCGTGATATTATTTTATACCACGGTACTAACGTATCGAAACGTCTCGTCGTCTGCAGTAATATTGTAGTTGTTAACCCCCGAACAATAATCATCATGTTCATGTACACCGTCACCGTCGTCAACAACGTGCTCGTAAACTGCCCGCGCTGCTGATCATCGTACGAAACTACCGCATTGCCCGTACCGCCGCCGTTGTCGAATCACGTGACAACTCTTAGCCGTGACCGCACCGTAACCCTGGCCGCCGCCACTTTGTGAACCACCCCGTGCTCGATTCAACCCGTTCGCCCCCCAACTGTCGCAGTCGCGTGATCCACAGAGACCACGTACAATGACCAATCAACCGCCTGCAGCCGTGTCCCCAGCCAAGGAGCCCATCCGGGTCTTCGAAGGTGTCGTCAAACAGGTAAAGTGAACGCAGGCCAGGCATGCCACGTTATTTTTCTGCCCACCTTTAGGAATTTCGCCTTTTGCCTCGCAACCTGAATTTCTCTGCGACCTTTTTGTCGGACGGACAATTATTACAATTACTAGTCATACCTTAACAGCTCGACACATATGTGTCCAGTTTGCCTAGATACTAGATAGTCGTTGACACGATACGCATGATTAGGTTAGGTCCTAACTTCACTATAATATCATTAGGTTTTTTGTTTTAGAAATATATTAATATTTTAATTGTATTACGAAGGCGATTCTCGATACCATCGTTTTACAATATATAAAGTAAAAAAAAAAATTTAGGTTAACAGTTGATAAAAATAATTACATAATTCCTGTTTTTAAGTAGGTAACAGTTTTCTTATTGGGTTTTGTAGAACGGTCATAACTAGTTAAAAGCACCTGACATAATGTGAAATTAAGTCATTATTTAATCCTATTTCATCTGTTCAGAATTTCATAACATTGATGTCAAAAATTAAATATTGTATATGTACCTGTTAAAATTTTCCTATGATAATTTAATATTACCAGAAGTTACATTTTATTCAAGAATTAAATATAAGTATGTACCTATGTACATATTTATAGGTTATACTTACCTATAAGTGTATATTATTTTACAATATATACTCATTGAAATTCAATAATTAATCCATTTATATATAGGTTGAGTTTTAGGTACTTTCTATGAATCTATTTAAATCTAAACAATTTATATTTGAATTGATAGTGTATTATTTATTAAGTAAAATGCTAAAATAAAACTTCATTATGAATCAATTAATTTTTTTTATTAATTGAAACCTTAAATATGGTTTGTTTTTAATTATTGTCTTGAAAAATGTAATTTTTTAAAAAAATTTCATTTTGTTATAAAAATTACAGAATTTTATACAATTACATAGAATTGTTTCAAATTAACACAGTAGTCATATATTGGCCTACTTTCTTAATTACAATATTTTTATCAAGCTTAAATTTATCAAGAGGTTTACTGATTGTGATAAAATTAATTTAATAATTGCATTAAAATTGGAATATTGCTTGAGAATTATTTATGAGGAGCTTAAATGTTTTGATAAACTTTAATATAATAGGAGTTTTATATTAAATTAATTTGTGTATTTATAAACCATATCTAATAAATGAGGTTCCTATAATATTATTAAAAAGTTACAAGCAAATTAGATGCTTATATTTAGTATTTTCTTCATACATATTAGCCTAATTTTCAATAATTTCTTAACACTTTTCATGGTGTACCATTTTTGGCCTGTAGCTTATTGCTTCCAATTTTTCCAGGTAGTAAATGACTTATCCTTCATCAATATGTCTTGCATAAAATAAAAGTTTGTTAAGTCAGAAGTGCTCAATCTTAGTTTTCTATAAGTGCTAAAACTATATTTTCCTAGAGTGCTATAGCCTCTTGGGCTACTTTTGGGACATACCATGTTTTTAATACTAGGTAGATGGGTACCTATGCCCATTTAATAAATTATATTAATTAACGCTTAATTTAATTTTTATTTTCATTGCATTATCCTAATACTTATTGAACACTTTATCTTTTATCTATACTTCTATAGTAGGTATATATACATAAAAATTAAGGTATTAATATTTATTTTATGTCCATTACGCTGTAAATAAATTTATCAAACGTTTGTAAATAATAAAGAAGGAAACTAAAGATATTTGAGAAACAATGTATCACAAACTAGGAATACCTAATATATGCCATGTTGGTGGTAATAAATGATTTTTCATGTATGTGCATTGCCTTCTTTTACTGGCTTAGTATCTAAAAAACTTAATTTAATATATAATCTTTTTTGAGTGGTATATTCTTTAATAAACATTGGAAATCATGTTAGCAATTTGATTTTTATTAATGGCTGTTCTAAATAGAAATATCTACATTAAACCACTTTCTAAGATTGTCCAACCAAGAAATTTGAAGCATTCCATGGTTCCTTTTCCAGCTATTTTTCCTGAATTATTGAAGTACATTTTATTCTTCTGAATGTCACATATTATGTCTTAGATATTGAAGTTTTCGTGATTTTATTGTTATCAATATTTATGAATATTATTCATTCGTTCTAATTATTGATATTTGTTATGTGAACACATTTTTCAGACTTTGTTCCTTGTATTAGATTTTTCAAGCATTTAATCCTAAGTTCCTACTACAATAGCTGTTACTACTTTGTTATAATTTTATATATCTCCTATGCTGCCAGCTACAGTGTTATCTGCATATCTTAAGTTGTTAATAATCTTTCCATTTATAACAATGCCTTCCTCTACATCTTCCAAGGCCTCAGGCATTATTTCTTCTGAATATATATAGATTGAAAAGTACAAGTATGAAATGTGGTCGATATAGTTTTATATTATAATGTAAAGACTTACTAATACATTTTTTTTTTTTTTCAAAATTCAAACCCTGAGGAAGTTGAAAGGGATAAAAGAATTGAAAACAAAAAACATCTTTAGTTGACACAACAGTTAATCCGAGTTAATCTAACAGTTAAAGCTGATTATAAAATACTTTTAATCATGTGTTCTTTGCAATCTAATAATCATAATGCTCGAAAATTATGCCAAAATCAACGTCTGATGACAAAAACTAGTTTAATTTAAAATAATATATTATACCAATAATAGTAATGATAGAGATTAAGGGGGTCTAGTAATGTTATAAAATCTAGACAAAATATAAGAATGAATTGTGAGGATTCAATTAAATTAGTCGTATTTTTAATGCTCTTTTATTATTTTTACTTGGTGTTAATATATTTTTGTTGTAATATTTGGTACTGAATTTATATTAACTTTGGCACAGGTGAACTCTGGTGATTCCATTACAATCCGCGAGGAAGTGTATGTTGGTTATCCGAAAGAAAAGCAAATAACATTGAATAACATCATTGCTCCTAAATTTGGACGTCGTGCGTAAGTTACTTATTCATTTTAATAGTATTGTAGGTTTTAATATATTAAATATATTTATTTAGAATATTTTATATTTAGGTATTTCTCAAGAGTTAAAATTTTAAATAATATATAATGTTTCAATTTTTCTTTTTGTATTAGGTATTGATGGATATTTTTTTATTATTTCATATTTGTTATGAATACCTTTAAATATCTTTCTAACAAGTGTGTTAATTTTAATTCATTTCTTTAACATTGCATAAGTTAGATCAATTTTTTGCTTCCCTCTTAAAAGTATTTAAATTGGTTTTTATTTATAAACATGTTGATGTCAAATTGTAGACCAAATAATGACCCATCAGTAAAAGCGACCGAAGATGAACCATTGGCTTGGGAAGCTCGTGAGTTTCTACGTAAAAAGCTTGTTGGCAAGAAGGTGTTTTTCAAAACTGCAGGTCCAGTATCAGGTGGAGGAAAGACGCCAAGATACTATGGTGATATCTTTTATCCAACATTGGGTAAGTAAATTTATTTCTTCGCAAATTAGTGCAATATTACTTGGTTATAATAATTATTTATATACTATCAAAAATTTATTTATTTGCTTCAGAGAATAACATCGTTAATGAGCTTGTTGAAAACGGTTTAGTTAACATTAAAACTGTTAAATCCAACAACCCAACTCCTGATGTTCAAACTTTGCTTGATCTTCAAACTAAGGCTAAAAATGCCAAAGTTGGAAAATGGGATACTTCTGCAAAGGTATTGTTGAAATAGTATTGTATTATATTTTAAATGATGTGTTGGTTCTATTTATGTAATTATTCCTAATTACTTTATTTTATAATTAATATCTTTATATTAATTATTTAAATATTAGAACAATGCCAGGAAAAACACCTCCATTGATGATGTTGAAGCATTTTTGAAGAAAAATTCTAAAAAACGTATCAAGGCTGTAGTTGAATCTGTTATTGATGGATCTACCATCAAGCTGTTGTTGTTACCTGAAGGAAACATGATTACTCTGTATCTTTCTGGTATTAAGGTAAACATTATACATTTTTTGAACCTCTTATAAGTTACATTCATGGAGAGGAACAGTAGTTCATAATTTACTGTTTAACTATTCATCTCTTGTTTTAATTATATTATTAAATATTCTTCTTTATGTTATTTATAATTTTACATTTTATTTAGTGTCCTCCAGAAAGCGAGGAATTTGGAGATGAAGCTAAATTCTTTGTTGAAGTTCGTTTGTTACAAAAAGATGTTGAAGTTACTTTAGAAGGTGTACTTTCTAATAATAAGACTCCATCCTTCTTTGGTACCATCTATCATCCAGTAAATAAATATTAACATTTTTATAGTCTTATAGTATTTTTAATTTATGCAACTTAATATCTATTAATTTTATTAAAAGGCTGGAGAAATTGCTGTTGAACTGGTGAAACAAGGATTTGCTACTTGTCAAAACCGTAGCATGAAATACTTAGAAGGAAGTGCTGATAAATTGAGAGCAGCTGAGAGACAAGCCAAGGAAAAGAAGTTGAGAAAATGGCAAAAATACACTCACACAGGTCCTGAGGTATATATTAATCATGAAATTTGTATTATTTTAATATCCTTAAGTATTTTTATATCTTAAGTCTTATTAATGTATGTACATTGATTTAGATTGCTGAAAAAGAAATTGTAGGAACTGTTATTGAAATTGTAAGAGAAGAAGCTTTGTTGTTGAAGACTTCTCATCATGACAAGCCCAAGAAAATATTTTTATCAAACATCAAGCCAGCTAGATTAGGAATTGAAGTCCCAAGATCATAGTAAGTATTTATATATTTATAAAGTTGATTATAATTTACTATTATTTTCAATTTTTTATTTGATTCTTAGTGATAATACTGGAGATGATCAACCACCTGCTCCTCGAGCTCCTCGAACTCTGGCTAAACATTTCTATGAAATTCCATGGGCTTATGAAGCACGGGAATTCTTGAGGACTCGGTGCATTGGTAAAAAAGTCAATGCATCAGTAGATTACATACAACCCAAGTCAGACAAGTTTGAAGAGAAAATCTGTGCTACGGTAACCATCAATGGAATGTAAGATTTAATAGTGATTAAAATTATTTAATTTGGGTTTCAAACGTGATATTCCTATTTTTTTTTTTTTTTTTTTTTTATTATTCAATATTAAACCTATTTTAAATTTAAAATATTTCTTATTAGAAATCTCGCTGAAGAATTAGTGAAAGAAGGTTTGGCTACTGTTATGAACAATCCACGAGATGATCAAATGTCTCAATGCTTTGATGACTTGAAGAAAGCTGAAGAAATAGCTAAACAATCGCATAAAGGACTTTACTCAAAATCATCTCCACCGAAACAACGTATCACTGATTGTTCCAGTGCTGGGGTATGATTATTATAATTCAATGTTATTTGAATTGCAGCTAATGTTAAATACTTATATTTACAGGATTCTGCTCGTGCTAAAGCTCTTCTGCCTAGTTTACAACGATTCCCAAGGTTTGAAGCTTTAGTAGAGTATGTTGCCAGTGGCTCTAGAATGCGTCTTTATGTACGAAGAGAGTACTCTCTTATTACCTTCTTGTTGGCTGGTTAGTATAAGTATGGTATTAGTTTAATTATGTAAAGTAAAGACTAAAATTTTAGATATTTAAATAATTTTGTGCACAATTAAACTTTATATGATGGATTCTAAACTATTTATAACAATGGTTCTCAAACTATGGGTGACAATTATTTTTAGTGCATTGTTGTTTTTTTAGAAAATGTCTTCATAAATATTCAAATTGATCCACAAAACAGCAAAAAAAAAAATTTATATCATTGATATTGTGGATCTCCAAAATTTGATAACATTTTAAAATGGATTGTACCATAAAATGTTTTGGAATCTCTGATCTCTAATATTTTAATTATTATTTAATTTTCTTTAATATTTTAATAATTAATGATTTTTTATTCCTTTATCTATATCTATTGCTTTTATATTGTTAAAAATATTCTCATATATGCCTGACAGTATTGCCTTATTATATTGAAAAAATTGAACATTCCTGTTTAATAAAATTGGTTAAAATATATTTAATATTTATTATTTTATTCTAATTTTTAATTAAGGTATTACTTGCCCGAGTGGTGAGCGACCAAACCAAGGTGATCAACCCTCAGCTGCTGAAGAATACCATCAAGAAGCTTTGGCTTTTACCAAAGAAAAGATCATGCACCGTGAAGTAGAAATTACTGTAGAATCCTGTAATAAGGGTGGCAGCATGATTGGTTGGTTGTTTGTTGGTAATACCAATCTTTCATTGGCTCTTGTCAAAGAAGGTCTGGCCAAAGTACATAGGTCAGCTGAACGTTCAGAGTACTTCAAGCTTTTGCAACAAGCTGAAAAGGAAGCCAAGGATAAGAAAATTAATGTAATTTAGAACGTATTAATGTGGAAAGTCTTATTAAGTAATTATCATACATTTTCTTATGTTTAGTTGTGGAAGAACTATGTTGAGGTGCCAGAATCGGAAGCCAACAATAACACAAGCAAACCTGCCCATGAAGATGTAGTAAAGGAACGCAAGACCAACTATGTAGAAGTTCTTGTGTCAGAGGTCAGCCCTGAGTTACATGTTTTTGTACAACCTGTATCTGAAGGTCCTAAGTTGGAAAGTTTAACTGACAACTTGAGGAAACATTTTGAATCCAATCCTCCTACTGCTGGTTCTTACAGCCCAAAACGAGGTAAATTATTTGTGACTCTGTTTAATTTGGAATAGTATATATTATAATATATATAAATAATATTATATATATAAAAATAATAATATTATATATATATATATATATATATATATATATACTATTTATCTTAATATATTTAACTATTTCATATTTTATTTGGTTAGTATAATTTTCAAAATTTATTGCAGGAGAGGTTTGTGCTGCCAAGTTCAAGGAAGATCAGCAATGGTACCGTGCCAAAGTTGAAAAGATTGTTGGATCGAATATACACGTTTTATATATTGACTATGGCAACAGAGATGTAGTTACTGTTAACGAAATTGCTAATTTACCTCAAACATTCAAAAACGACCGACCATATGCCAAAGAATATGGATTTGCTCTTGTTAAGCTTCCAAAATTGCCAGAATATCAAGAAGATTCCATTCTTGAAGTGCGTGATGAATTCATTAACAAGACCATCAACATCAATGAAGAGTACACTTATGATAATGTTACTCATATTACTGTGAAAGATGCTGATAAAAAAGATGATCTTGTTAAGAAATTGGTTGAAGAAGGATTTTTGTTGGTTGAAAGACGTCGTGAAAGATATTTACAAAAATTGGTAATCAAAAAAATATTATTTATTTATTTCCTTATGTAAATTAATATTATATTTTATGTAATTTTAGTTGACTGAGTACATTGAGGCTCAAGAAAAGGCTAAGAAAGACCGGTTACACATGTGGGAGTATGGTGACATCACAGAAGATGATGCTAAAGAATTTGGTTATGCTAAATAGTCTTTTCTTAATCACCAGAAGACTAATCATCCACTGTCAGGCCTTTTACAACTGTACAAAAAGGTGTTTTACAAATTTATTAGACAGCCATATTAATATCTAATAATTTTACACACTTAAATTTAAAAATTTGATAGAATGTTTATAAATTGACTATATTTTATTATGAAAAAGTTTTTATTTTATTCATATGGTTTTGGTTGTTAACAAATTTAAAATTTTAAAATTTACTAACCATCTATTACTTGTAAAATTGTACTGAAAATGCCCTCAATTTATTGTTTTTATCTTAAAATGTTTTAATTGTAATAGTAATATTTTCTGAATTTCATGATTTGTATCCATTTTCATGACATGATTTTGGGATTATTATTTTAATACAATTCAAAATGATGAATTGTATTAATAATGTGGGATAATATTTATCTGTAATTTTATAAAAAATCCTGAGGTTTTAAATGGAGGATTTGGAAAATCTTTAAAACACATTGTATATATATAAAAATAAAATTTTTAATTGGCGTGTTTAAATGGACATTATAAACCTTTGTAAAGGGTTACTTGTATTTTGAAAAGAATGTAAATGTTTTATTATTACTTAAAGCTTTGCTGATACTTAATCTAAACCTCAAATATTTTGTAAAACACTATTATGTCTGATGTGTAGTGTAAAGACTGTTCAGATGGATTATATTATCGATTCACATTATTTGCATTCTTATGTTTTATTTTTCTTATTTTCTTGTCCTTATTTCCCTATGTATGTTCTGTACTATAGCAAACAAACTATCCATTATTCCATTTTATTTTGGATTTTTGGATATTAAATATTAATGAATGATGCATTTTTTGAAGAATTATTTTACTATTTGTTTGTTGGTCAGTTTATTCGGCAATTGTATCAAGTACTACGATGATTAATTGTAATCATTGAAAAATATGGTTGATATGTTGATTTATAAATATTTAAAATTACTTGTATTAAAGATTACTAATATATTATCTTATCACTACAGTAATGAAAATTGGGCGTATTATTTCCTATCAATAATGAATACTTTTAAATGTCTTATTTTTATCCGTTGTAATAATTGAATATTCTTTGTAGTTTTATTAGGCAATTTCACAGATTAACAATGATAGATAAGGTCAAACGTTTTAACCTAAAAATAGGCTAGTCCAATGATTATACTATTAATATTAAATTAGTACATTGTACACTTATTTATTTAATTTAGTGATTATAATAAGTTTTAAATTTATAACCAGTTTTAAGAGAAATAGTGTTATAATTATTTACAGATCGTAAATGTTTATCGCTAAGTCGTGTAGTGTAACACCTATATTTTTGCTCACACACAGGAATTGCCAACGTTACCATATTTGTTTGTGCAAATTGTCTGATTTTCTTTAGGCATGGGAAGACTTAAATTCAAAATTGATATAAACAAAATGATAAATAGCTTCCCGAAATAATTTTTATAAGCTCAACGACTCATTTATAAATTGTTATCGACATCATCATTGTCCACTAGAAAAATATTGCAGAATAAATCATAATTAAATAAATATATTTAATTGATATTTTAATTATCATACTGATAACTATGATTTATTAAGTCTAAAAATTTAAATCATGGACCAAATATAATTTATTAGAATATTTTTAAAAATGTTTAAATATCTTTTTTTCGCTTGCTGTAGATTATATAGTTATATAACCACTATTTAATCTACACGAATACAAAATTTTAATATTTATATGCAATAGTGTGTACCGTCTGTTGTGGACAAATAATAAACCTATAGCGAACACCGGAACACGGGTGTTGGAGGTGTACGGCATATAGTATATTTGTTGGTTTGGCGCGCAGATTGTTTGCGCACTTTTGTACAATGATTATTATAATTTATATTTTTTACGATCAAATATTCGAATAATAACATGGACCGTAGTACTTAAAATGCCAATTGCATCGGATATAATATCATGATAAAAAAAACTTGATTTTTTTATCATGTATAATATATAATTTTCGTCATGTAACCACGGAACAGATTTAATAAATTCTGTGATGCAACTATGTCGACGTTGCGGAACACGCCACACGACGGTCGATATAGTCTTTTTTTTTTTTTTGCGTTGACAGAACCGTGAAAGGGGCGCCAAGTACCTCGCAATGACAGACTGACATTACTTTGCACTTGTACTATTATTATTAGACATCGGATTGCCGTATTCGAGAGTTTACGGTGCTCGCAACAAGCGGCTACGATTAAGACTTTTAACAGTTAACATTTGGCTTCCCATTGTTCGGTGGAAACGGGTCGCGTGGCAAGGACGGGGCCAAGTTCGAGGTTCACGTGAATTTTCGATGGACATTTCGTGCCGTCGCCGTGGTCGACACGGGACCGCGCGCGACGTTGCGATATTTCGAATACGCCCGGCAAAACAACGTGGTTGCGCGTATAACCTAGAATATTGTTTTTTCTCTTTTGCCAAAAAAAAATTCACCGTTGTAGAAAATTGCAGGAATACGCACCGCGCTGGTCGCGAAAAGCGGGAAATTTTCCCTCCAGACTTCCATCGTAATGATGAAATAATTTTGGCCATTTCGACGGCAAAAAAAATGAAATGGCGAAAAACTAAAAAGGTTAGGTCGACCTCACCGCTTACCACGGATAACAGCTGGTCGAGCTGACTGCTGCGGCGGCGGCGGCCAAGGCCGTGACGTCACGGCAGCGGCGGTGCTCGATTCTATGCTAGGCTACGCTGCCCCGCCGAACGCCTTTCTTTCGCTCCGTACCGCCCGTGACAAGCAGTCCCGTGCCGTTCAGTTTGATCAGCAAACAATTTTTTTTTCCAAGTATTCTTTTTTGATCCTTACTACAAAACATGGCTGAAACCAAGGCACCTAAAGACCCGTACGGTTTTGCCAAGGACTTCTTGGCCGGTGGTATCTCCGCCGCCGTTTCCAAGACCGCCGTAGCTCCGATCGAGCGCGTCAAGCTTATCCTCCAAGTGCAAGCAGCGTCCACGCAGATCGCTGCCGACAAACAATACAAAGGTACGGTTGCTTGTTCGTTCGTGTTCACGCACAAATATTTTAAATGTTGAAACGGTGTGTTAAGCTGTTGGGCGCCTCTGCTGAATCGCGGTCGGGTCACCGGACGGCGGCGTTCCGACCGAAATCGATCCCAGGGAATTGGGTTAGCGGCTAGCGCGGCGGGCGGGGCTTCGGGCCATCGGTAGTTGTCGATTGTAGGTTTTCCGCTTATAGAAACCGAATAGGTTTTCCGTTTGTTCTCCACTAATAGAAACTGAAGGGACTCGTGTTTTTCATTATTTTTTTACGACAGCATCGCGGTTTTCGGATCTTGGATCGTACGTTTGTTTCGAATGGTGTCGCTGTCATCGGTGGGAGAACGATGCGGAATTTTCGAAACGCCATTTTGCGCTATTTATTCACGTTTCGTTTAATGTCGGCCGTCGTAGCGTTATTCATGATTCATCTGAGATTCATCCGCCATTCGCCTATGAATATTGTATTATTAATTATTGTGTATTCCATTTTTGTTGCGGAATTTTTTAGGTTATCCCTGTTCCGACGTAGCGTTAGCATCGGTACACGTAGAATATTCGTGATTCCGAGACGGCACTCCGAAATCCTAATATGCTCATTGCTCAAATCCCGAAATTGCTCGCTTGTTACATTTTCATGACTGAGTAACTGCGGGTAGCTTACTTTAACATTTAAAATAAAATTTAAGTCACATCTGGCGGTTCAATGGCAAAATGTAATAAAAAAAGAGTTTTGTAGATGTTGTACATAACAGTCTTTAAGTGTTAATCAATGGGTATCAGTTGGTCTTGCTTAGTGCAATTATTTGTAATTGCCTATTCACCTATCTGTGTTCCGTATGCGCATGCCGGAACGTCTATTAATTTTTCTACTAGTCACTACCTATCAAATTCTTACAAATTTTCAAAACCAACATGAGTATTAACATTTCAGTTACATTTATTAGCTATAGAAACAAATTTTTTTTGCGATAGAAATTTAATATAAGTTCAGTTGTATAATTGTTTTGACTATGTTATGATTCAATTAGAAATGCTTAAAGTAGGTAAATTTTTTTTCATAGTAAATGTTTAATTATTTAGATAAATTTGATTAGGTGTGTTTCCAATCTTAAAAATGTGTTGTTTTTTTTTTTCATTAATATTTTCAATTATATAATTAATATTTACTGATTAGTATTTTAATAAAAAAAAATTATTAAGCAATTTTCATGTATAGCTAATGTACAATGTTAAATAATTTTATACTTAATTTAACTTCGAATCTTATAATAATGCACTTATGAATATATTATGATACCATTGTATTATTTTAATTTATCTAATTTCTACTATTTTATAGGTGGAAAAATTAATTGATATATATATATTATAAGCATTTTGATTATATCCAATCGTGCTTTTTGTAGTTATAACCTAAACTATTCAATCTTTTATGAAATATCAATTACAGAGTTTAATCTTATCACCTTAACCTACATTTTATATGAAAAAAATGTAAATAAAAATTAGCGAGTTAAAGTAAATTATTATTATGATTACCAAGCTTATATATAGTTTTTTATAGATATTTTATAAGCTCTAATAAAGGAAATCAAAATAAGTTTTGTAATTTATAGTTCTGTTCAAAATAATTAATTGAAGTACCTAAACAAATATTTTTTTTTTCAATTTTACCTTTTTTTTTTTTTTTTATGAATCATCGAATCAAGTCATAAAATTAGTACTAGGATGACATTTTTAAATCTGTTATTTTGTATTAGATATATTTTCAATTGTCTATTTGTTTCTTGAGTTATAATAATTATCTGTTATTTAGGTATTGTGGACTGTTTGGTCAGAATTCCTAAAGAACAAGGTTTTGCCAGTTTCTGGAGAGGTAACTTCGCCAATGTCATCAGGTACTTCCCAACACAAGCTTTGAACTTTGCATTCAAGGATGTCTACAAACAATTGTTCATGGATGGTGTTGATAAAAAAACACAGTTCTGGCGATACTTTGCTGGCAACTTGGCATCTGGTGGTGCTGCTGGAGCTACTTCATTGTGCTTCGTATATCCACTTGATTACGCTCGTACAAGGTTAGCTTTTATTTAAATGGTTACTTCAAAATATTTTTCTTGTATAATGATTATCTTTAAAATCTTATATACTATGAAATATTATAGATTAGGAGCTGATGTTGGTAAAGGCCCAGCTGAAAGGCAATTTAAAGGTCTGGGTGATTGTATAGCAAAAACAATCAAGTCTGACGGTCCCATTGGTCTGTACCGTGGCTTTATTGTATCCGTCCAAGGTATTATCATCTACCGTGCTGCATACTTTGGATTCTTCGACACCGCCAAGGGAATGTTACCTGATCCCAAGAACACTCCATTCTTGGTTTCATGGGGTATTGCCCAATTCGTAACTACTTTCGCTGGTATTATGTCCTATCCATTCGACACAGTCAGACGTCGTATGATGATGCAGTCTGGCCGAGCTGCTAACGAGCGTTTGTACAATAGCACAGTGGACTGCTGGAGCAAGCTCTACAAAAACGAAGGAACTGGTGCATTCTTCAAGGGTGCATTCTCCAACGTACTCAGAGGTACTGGTGGTGCCTTAGTGTTGGTCTTCTACGACGAACTTAAAGCCCTCATGTAATTTCATTTCAAATGAAATTGAACAATATTGTGCAGTATAAATGTAATTCAATAAACACTATTGTAGCATATACATTCCTGACAATTGCAACGTTTATTTTTCATAACTGTCTGCTTCTCATTCCAATTCTCACGTATTATTCTGTACCGTAATTGTTTTAATTTTTATCAGTTATGATCCAAATTTTTTTAGGAAACCTACTTATGTTTATACTAACTATTAATTGGTTTATTGTTAGTATTGTATTATTTATTTGATAATTAATAATAAACCATAGTAAAAAACAAATTGCCTTGTGTTTTATGTTTTATTTGTTAAATCGTCTACAGAGTAATAAGTTAATCTGCTGCATTTTATTGAAAGTAATCATGGCTAATGTTTATGCTTCTAATTTATTTTATTAGTTTAAACATATTTTAGATATATTGTCTACTGTGTAAACATTGTTTTATTGTTATATCTTTATTATTATATATAGTATAATATATTGATAACTTTTGAAGCGTTGAATAATTTTTCAAAATGAGAGTGTTTGTCATATATTTGTAGTATATAATTGATGATTATAAATTATAATATTATAGTTCATGTTAGAGAAAATATTTATTTATAATAGTAAATAATTATCACTTAAAATGTAGTTTTCTTACTACAGCTACTATTTTCGTAGTCAAAATTTTATTCAAATAAAAATAGTATTGTCATATAATCGTGCCTAGAAAAATGTTTTCCCTGAAATGATGTTTTTTTTAATATAGACATGATGTGGATGTGCAATGTGCATTAAAACTAAGGCTATCAATATTAAAGTTGAATGATGAATTTTCTTATTATGCAATTGATGTATTTTGACTTGTGTAATGTCTAAATAACTAATATGCCATCTATTAATGAAACTATTATAAACAATATTAAATTACTTGGTTTTTGAAAATTTTTTTCTATTATTACGAATTAAAACAATGTAATAACTATTATGTAGGTGAATGAGCCAAGTTATTATGGTTCCATATATGAAAATTTAAACCATATGGTGTTTTCATAAGACTTCATAATATTATTTTCGTTGGGTGTGAAAATAATGTTTTCTGGCCGAGGCTTACCACTTATAAAAATTTTACCGTCATGATTGTATTCCTGATAAAGTCCCTTGGTTATGGTAACAAAGTGGTGTTTTTTTATTTACCATTCTTACAGGTATATTTATGATAATTGAGGGATGCCTGAGGGTCATTCACTAGAGACTAGACGTCTATTTGGTAAGAATCTACGTATTTATTGTTGTCAAGACACTCTTTATAATGGTATTATATTAATAAATGTATTTTCGAATTAACGAATACACTTCCTATTTTTGAGCAGCCAAAACTTGACCTTAACTACTAGACAACTTTTCTATAACATATAATTAACTGAAGTAGGTAGTAAGATAGTTAACTGATCGACATATTAAATAATTAACTCAACTACCACTTAATTTAATAATGGTGATATAAGTTGGCTTTTTCATGTTTACATGAAAAAATCATCAATTAAGTTAAAATAGAAATATTCAATTTCCTTACATTTGAAATAGATGAGTTAATTTATGTATATGAAATTGTAGAACAGACAGTAGTATACTAAAATACATTATGTTGACAAGTTAAAATTTAAAATGCCCTTTTGATAACTATAGAGAAAATTATTTAATAAAATATAATGTAACTTGAAGTTTATACAAAACAGAATGTATAAAATATTAGGAATTTAAAATCCAATTATTAAACCATTCAAACGTTTGTTTATTTATATGCAAAATCGAAACGATTGAAGAAAAGTATATGACAAAATGACAAGGGAATAAAAAAAATGCTAAGTATAATAATTTTATATCTAGAAATATGTAACGGTCATCCGAATTTTTTTTTGCATAAATTACGTACCTATATTATGTACTGATCAAGTGGTTAATTTCACTGCAGATAAGTGATGCAAACCATTTTGGACGGCGCTTTGTATAGGCAATTCGGTTCTTTATGAACGTCAGACCGTTTCACGTACAAACCATACATTGTTGTTGTCGTTTATCACGACAAATTAAGGAATAATATATATATATTAAATGTTTAAATTATGTTTTTGTATTTTGTATACCACATTGGTTGATTTAAAAAAATAATTGACAAATATCTTTGTAATGCAAATGCATGGAATTGTCGTTGAATAGGCACATCATACGTACCAGCGGTTCCCAAACTTTTTACAAGGCGGTACCCGTCGTGAATACCATAAAGAAATTTGTATTTACGCATAATACTTTAATCTTGGAAAAGGTACCTGGTAAGTGGTAGTACCGTGGCTATATTCGTCATAGGACTTCTACAAAGTGCATTGTGTGATCTTGGAAAGTGGACAAGGCATAACGATATGGTGAACGGGGTTTTTAATTTATAATATTTCAGATGCATAAAAGTTTTGTTTAATGTTTTAATTTGTGGATTTTTAAAGAAGAATTAATTATTTTCTCAAAACATCAAATTATAGATACAATGATGAACATAACCAACACTAAAGGTAATTTACAGGCAGGTTAGGTTCTAATTATATAAGAAAAGTATGTTGAAATAACGTGCTTTTACCAAAAAATAAAATTAAGAATTAGGTATAGGGACATAGAAACTAACATATGTATTTAAGAATAATGTCTGTTTATTTGAGATAATCATAATATTAAATTTTATTTTATTTCTTTATAAATTGTTGAAATTCGAGAAAATCAAAAGCCAATGAACAGCCAAATGTGTTATATTTTATAAATATAATATCGAATAAGTCTTGTTTTTACACTGATAATAAAAAATCAATTATTTTTTCCTTTACAAAAAAATAAAAAAATAAAACAGATATCCAAAATATGTAAATAGGCGTCTTATATGGTCGCATATTCGCATACACACACATCGCATTTGACTAAAAAATCGAAAATGTACTTTTAGCCAAATGCGATTGACACTACTACTAGTATGTTCGACAGAAAAAATATATACAAGTACAGAAGTAGCTTATGAGATTATTATCTCTTCATCTTACAACTCCACGTTGTCGTACGAATTGTTGACCGTCCCTATGTCGGTATTGCTGTTCGCATCCACCGGTAACGATTTTTTGTCAACATTGCCTCCGCCGTCGTCGTCATCGTCATAGATTTTCAAGTCCTTTACGTTGTACCAAACGCCGATGTCCAACAGCGTGCCGATAGATAGGAAACCTGTGTATCAAGGTTGTGTCAAGGTGAATAACGATGAAAACAATTACCGTACAAAGTAAATGAAACTCATCCGAACCTAGTCTTAAAATTATACTATTTATACTAACTTTATAATAGGTACACGTATTATGATTCCAGTAAAATTATGGTGAATTGGTGATCTAGGATAGATTCCTAAACATTAATTAAACATACGCCTTGACCAGTGATATGGTTGATGGTATTATACATTTTTTATATTCATGACATGTATAGGCTATAGGTTATCAATTATTAATTAATAATGATTGTTATAGTCTTCTTTATCGTTATAAATGTAGTAAAAAAATATGTGAAATGGACTTATATTGCAGTTCTATCGTACAATAACCATTTTTGTAGTTTTCAGTATCATCACGAGACCCAAAATCAAATAACTTAAAACATTCTCTATAACCTCATGTGCTAATATTAAACGATTTTATGTGTTACTCGACTTACTCGTATATATTTTATATAACCACGTGTTCGTTTTATATTATTATATGCTCGTGAACAAAAGCATTTTTATTTTTTTATTTTAGAACAATAAAATGTCGAGCTGCAATTAAAAACAGAAATAAATACAACTCACGATACCGGGACGGATTAACGGTTAATCAGACAATGATGGTCGATGAGACTCGTGCACCATCATGTACATTCTACACATCCGTCTAAAACTAACGCATGACCTAAAGCGGTTACGAGAGACGCAACTAGTCGATACCACGGAATCGCGTCCTCATCGTTTGTAATTATTAACGTGCATGAAGACGTCGGAAGGTTTGTCGTAGAATGACAGTGTGGAATATTCGACCACAATCGTATAGTATAATCATTTTTGTATGTAGGTACATTGTACATTATACATTGTGCGAACGTCTCGAAAATCAACAAACAATGTCTCGATGTGTTAAGTCTTAGTATATATATTTGCTTACGGGATAACTCTATCGTCACTCGTCAGGGATAAATAAACCGAAAACAATGAGTAATAATGCTGAAGTTTGTTAATAAAAAAAAACAAAAAAAAAAAAAAAATGTGTCGTAAATCATATAAGTACCTATGCGTATTACGTACCTGATGTAATAGAAAAATCTATCAAATTCCATGACGGATGTAGCATTTGAGTACGTTATAGCTTAGGTAAAAACAAATAAAATACAATGAAAAGTACTCACACGCTCCGGTTATGTTCAAGTAGTATTTCAATCGCTTGCCGTCGTAAAGCCAACAGTTACCGTTGATTCCGCATTTGCTACCCCATAATTTGCACGTGGCGTCTGCGGGAAAACGTTTGTTAACGATTATAATATGATATTACATTTTGTCGACGGTTCAACAACTTTCGTTAGCCGGCACGCGTCTAATTGTGTTTATATTATTGCAGTTATATAGCATATTAAGGTTATTATAACATGTTATGTGTATTATGCACTTACCGACGATTGTGCCGTACATCACGGGACCGGGCATGAACGCCACCAGGGTCATGACAACTTCGGCGAAACCCAACGACAACGACTTGTCCTCTTGCGATACACATCTGAAACGAACGTGACGAAAATAACGATTTAATGTTATGGAACGCATACGGTGTTTCACGGTGCATATATAATCATTTAATTATACATTATACTTTTTTAATTTTACCCCCAAAATTTCACAAAATAAAATTAAACAAATTAGAAACATAAAAATCAACAAAAGTTAATTTTTAGATATGTTGTGAAATTTAAAAATGTGAGAAAATCGATCTAAAGAAGAAGACTTGACAATGAATTTAAATCAGTTTTCAAAATTCTTATCACATTAATTGATCGATCGGGACGATGGAAATAGAAAACGTCTAAATTTCTATGTTGCGTGCGTGTGATGGACAGAGACAGAAGATTATGGCTTACAATGCATAGTAGGATGGAAATTTGTTTCATAATTTCAAGAATTCAACATATAATTTATACAATATAGTAATACATATATACCTACATAATGTATATAACATAATAACTTATTACATAGTTTAAAGTTTTATGTTGTGTAGATGATACAATGATTTTTTGATAAAGCTGACCTCATTTCATAGAATAGGTTACATCGGTGGCACAGGTTATTATTTGATATCCGGTGAATTTTATTGTTACCGCAAAGTTCGATTTAATTTATTTTTGGGCAGATTAGAATTAGAGATGTTATCGCTTACACTGCTTACAGAGTAACACGTAGGACAATATGGTTGTTTGCGTTCTTAAGTCGTAATCTATGAACATGAGTGTACACACACACACACACACACACACACACACACACACACATATATATATATATATATATATATACACATGTTATATCTTAATGGGTGGTGGAGGCTGGCCAATATATCGAATTAATAATTATACATATTATTATAAACGTATAGACATGTACCTGAATTGGATGATGGTGTTACCCGAACGACCGGTGGACGATAAGAACCGCGTGATGCCCATCACTACAAGAAATATGATGAAATCTTGACTGCAGTCGACCGGACACGTCCCTTCGGTTGCCGTACCCAAGCCGCCGATGCACGTGCAGTTGCTGTACGTCTGGAGAATAGTAATTAACCCGTTATATATACTATAATTATATGCACGCATTGTTCACGCGTTTAAAATTGAAAAATATAAGTTTCTCATTTTTATTCACTTTAATACCGCCGGCGACTGTTGACATCTGGGTGCAGCCCGCATAGCATGGCGAGTAAAACGTTGAGGATTCGTCAAACGAACAAACGGGATTGTAGCTCATCGACTGTCCACAGTTGCAGCCCGCGTTGCACTCCATGGTCAGATTCCATCTGTAAATGGATAATGTGATAAATCAGATATTAACAAATTCTGTGTGGTGTCAAAATATAAACGACGCACGCCAGTGAAATATATGTGGTATACATATTACCTATATAAAATAAAAAAAATAAAAATAACGGGTGGACCTCGCTTTGCTGTACAGTTGGGGGTGGAGTGTACCTCGTTTATAGGATAGGTCATTATTACAATGGATTTGTTAAATTTGAATGCAATGATGGATATCATTGTATACGAATAACGATTCTGAACGGAGTTAAAATGTTTGTCTAAAATGTGTATATAATAATATAGTATTTTATATTTAAATTGAATTATAATGCAATTTCGTAAAAGTTTAAATTTAAAACAGTCATAAAATTTTTCCCCTTAAGTCTGATAGAATTTTTTTTATATATTTTTGAAGGTAAGCTTATGGACAACCTAGTGTTAAAATTTTGAATCTTAAGTATAAACAGAAAAATTTTATGAATTTTCAACTACAAAATAACTTGCAAATTATTGCGATTTTAACATATTTTATACAAATTTGAGCTTTATGAGCTTATAAAAAAAATTTGAGTGAAACCATCTCCGATATTTTTTAGTTACAATTAGTATTACTTATATTTAATTCTTTAATTCATTTTCAAGAGTTTTTGGACAACCAAAAAATTTTTATAGATGTTTAAAAAAAAAAACTTACAAAAATCGAAAATTTAAATTGTCCATAAATAAGTCAAAATATGTCAAAATACTTAACCATGTATAGAGAACACTAGAACACTAATATAAAAATTTGGTGAAAATTTCAAGTTGTTGTGGTTTTTCGTTTTTGAGTTAGAGCATTTTAAAAAAACCGATATGATTTCTCAGTCTAGAATTTTATTTATTATATTATATTTTACATGTAATTTTATGACAATATTCGCTGTTCAAACGCTTATAAAAAAAAATTGTGCCTATGGATTTTGATGATTTTTGAATGACAATAAAAACTACTTGTGCGGAATATTC